>CAJRST010008890.1:15145953-15205457 GCA_907169785.1 Menidia menidia | reverse complement strand
GGGTATGTTTTGGGTTAATAAGATCTGGTTTAAGGGTCTGGTCACATAACATGAGCAGAAACAAAAAAAGATGGGGGAGGACACTGCTCTTAAAAGTCTGTAGAGACTTCAGTCAGGAACCCAACAAATACCAGTGTCCCAAGTGCTTCGTCAACATACAGGGGTTGGACAATGAAACTGAAACACTTCTCATTTTAGTGTGGGAGGTTTCATGGCTAAATTGGACCAGCCTGGTAGCCAATCTTCATTAATTGCACATTGAACCAATAAGAGCAGACTGTGAAGGTCCAATTAGCAAGGTAAAAGCACAGTTTTGCTCAAAATATTGCAATGCACACAACATTATGGGTGACATAGCAGAGTTCAAAAGAGGACAAATTGTTGGTGCACGTCTTGCTGGCGCATCTGTGACCAAGACAGCAAGTCTTTGTGACATATCAAGAGCCACGGTATCCAGGGTAATGTCAGCATACCACCAAGAAGGACAAACCACATCCAACAGGATCAACTGTGGACGCAAGAGGAAGCTGTCTGAAAGGGATGATCAGGTGCTAACACGGATTGTGTCCAAAAAACATAAAACCACGGCTGCCCAAATCACAGCAGAATTAAATGTGCACCTCAACTTTCCTGTTTCCACCAAAACTGTCCGTCGGGAGCTCCACAGGGTCAATATACATGGCCGGGCTGCTATAGCCAAACCTTTGGTCACTCGTGCCAATGCCAAACGTCGGTTTCAATGGTGCAAGGAGCGCAAATCTTGGGATTTGGACAATGTGAAACAGGTATTGTTCTCTGATGAGTCCGCCTTTACTGTTTTCCCCACATCCGGGAAAGTTACGGTGTGGAGAAGCCCCAAAGAAGTGTACCACCCAGACTGTTGCATGCCCAGAGTGAAGCATGGGGGATCAGTGATGGTTTGGGCTGCCATATCATGGCATTCCCTTGGCCCCATACTTGTGCTAGATGGGCGAGTCACTGCCAAGGACTACCGAACCATTCTGGAGGACCATGTGCATCCAATGGTTCAAACATTGTATCCTGAAGGAGGTGCCGTGTATCAGGATGAAAATGCACCAATACACACAGCAAGATGGTGAAAGATTGGTTTGATGAACATGAAAGTGAAGTTGAACATCTCCCATGGCCTGCACAGTCACCGGATCTCAATATTATTGAGCCACTTTGGGGTGTTTTGGAGGAGCGAGTCAGGAAACATTTTCCTCCACCAGCATCACGTTGTGACCTGGCCACTATCCTGCAAGAAGAATGGCTTAAAATCCCTCTGACCACTGTGCAGGACTTGTATATGTCATTCCCAAGACAAATTGACGCTGTATTGGCCGCAAAAGGAGGTCCTACACCATACTGATAAAGTGTTGTGGTCCAAAACCAGCTGTTTCAGTTTCATTGTCCAATCCTTGTATATTTATTCACACTGTGCTGCTCTTAGGATGCCCAAGGCCAGCATCACGACACATAAATAAGTCAAGAAGCTTGAAGGGGATTCCAAGATTTCTGATATATAATGGGGTCCTATCTAAATAATTAAAATAAGTTTAAGAAAGTTTGTTGGGTTTTTTTATGGAAAAACACAGCTACAGCTCTTCAGTTCACTCAGATCTCAACTGATCGAAGTGACTTCCATTGTGAGTAATGTAGACAGAGCACATTTGTTTAAAAGTTTAAAAATGGAGAAGGACAGTTTAAACGGAAGACAGACTTCATGTGGAATTATTGTCCTTTCTCCACTGGGAAAAGACTTGTATGCATCAGTAATGTTCTGTCCACACATATTGGGAAGCGACAATCAAAGCCACACACATCCACCCAGCCACACTTACACTTACACACACACAAACTGATTATAGTGGATGCTGTCGGTTGTCTGTGGATGCTGCCTCTTTTGGGTGATGGAAAGAAAGATGCTCAGTCAAATTTGGGCAAATGAAATATGTGTTCTTTTGGCTCAGGGTGGATAAGACAGCTTATGTAATCAACTCAGCAAGCAATGATAGCAACAAGTTCCACAATGGGCTCTGAGGTTGATCAGAGGGACATTCTGCATCTAAGGACTGAGTCAGAAAGACTGCGTAATGACACAACCATCAGGATGCTGATGACAGTGTGTTTGGGTGGTTAATCTTTGTTGGGCCATTGCTACATAACCAACAGGACCTGAGTTTAATGCTAACCTAGAAAAAACATTTGATTAGTAAAAAAAAGAAAGAGAAAAACAGTTCACATGCACTGACCTGTAGGTAGCTCCCTCTCTCATCCTCCTCACTCTCCCTCAGCTGGATAACATCGTCGTCCTCTTCTTCTTCCTCCAGCTCACTCTCTGTGCTCTCGCCTTTCACATGCATGCTCCTGTGCTCTTCCTCGCCTTTCACATGCACACTGAGGCGCTCCGACGAATGTGAGCTGTCATCGGATCCCTCTTTCTGAAGTCTGAGTCGAAAAAGGGGGGTTAAAGAGTTAAAAAGAATGTTGGGACAAGACACAGACCTCTATATGTAGGTAAAACGTTTAGAACAGCCGTACCTATTGATGCGCACTGACCCATCATCTTCCTGCATGTCATTGGTCTCAGTTAGCTCCTCCTCCGTCTCCTCTGGGTGAGTGGGTGGTGGGCGTGGAAGGTCTGCTCCCTTTGACAGCATCTACATACACATGAGAACACATTTACTACAAGGTGGCTGTTTTTGCGTGCATGTGCTCGTGTGATACCACAGACTTTGTAGTGTTTTTCTAGGAAGTGCTGGTGTTGCTGTTGGACAACCAGCTGCTGCAGGGCCTGTGGGGACTGGGGCAGGGGTGCGCTCTGCGTGCGAGCCAGCGGCCGATGGCGAGGCAATTTGTTGACCCCACGCATGCCCGTGGTCACGCCTCTCTCTGCGGTAACCAGTGGCGACTGATTGTAGATGGGCACTGGACGGGTGAAAGGTCACAGTGAGTGTGTGTGAAACTTGACTGAACAATGCTGTTTTTCAGTGCATGTGTTGGTGCCACCTAGCAAAGCAGTCTGCTGCCGAGCCTGCTCCAACAGAAGGACGTGCTGCAGCAATGAGGAATGGGCGGAATGAGAGGTGGGCGGCGGGGCTTCCACTTCATGTCCCACACCTGTGGGTGGGTACGTTTCAACACAGAAATGTGAACCACAGTGGAGAAAGAGGAATTGAGTGTAATGCTACAATGTCAACTGTAGGAGGCTCACCTGCTGGTAGGGAGGACGTGGATAGAAACTTCCCTGTTAGAGCACCACCCCCTCGCAAGGATTGGATAGCTTGATGCTCAGCCTCTTGCTGGTTTGACAGCTTCTGGGGGGGCTATGTATGGAATGTGGGTGGGGGATAATGACAAGGTTACCCATGGATAAAAGTTAAGTGGCTTTCCCCCAAAGATGAAAAATAAATGGTATTTTTGTTGTTTTTTGTTTCCTCTTTGTTTGGAGTTTAGAGTGACAAAATTGACAGTACTAGTCTAGTCTTATGACTGACCAAGGTGTAAAGCCACAAAGTGTCACTAACAGTAGAACCCCAAGTGTCACATGTCGATAAAGACATCCACTTACTATATTTATTCTTAAGGACCTGATGAGATGATATAAACAGTATTACAACACAGCTAGTAAAACAACACATGAACACACCGTGATGTGCGTGTTAGTAGGGAGGCCTAGAGAGATGTTTGGTAGGGACGGTGAGGTATAGAGACTCAGCGGACTCAACGTCCCATCAGCCCCCAAGGTCTGGTGAAGAGATCTCAGCTGCAGGCAGAGACAGAGGCAGATGGGTCAGAGGCAGTGGGGGACAAAGTACAGTTTCAGTTCTCAGTTCTCAGTTCTCAGTTTCATTACTTCATATACTCAATCCTGAAAAACCTTTTTTAACTGTTCTTTTTTTTGATGCTCTCAGGAGAATTGTGGGGATATTCCTGATACATTGGACAGGACAATAACTCCATATATATGATAATAATAACTGTAATAAATTATTAGTCCTATAAAGCTCATTCCAGACACTCCAAGATGCTTCAAAATTGAAATCATTATTTATCCACTACTCAGTCACATTTGGTATGGAAGTATCATTGTGTGCCTAAAAAGGTCCGTCCAGACCACCACAGTCACAATATCACATTCATTCGAATCCCCCACTGGGATTCGAACCAGCAAACCTCTGAATTCAGGGTTAATGCCTACGCACAAGAGGTTGCTCAATTAAGATAAATAAATAAAATACCTTAAAATAAATGTATTTTCTGAGTAAATAAAGCATGAACTTGAAATATTATACACACAGTTTACACTATAAAATTATAGCAGTGCAGATCTAACCTTGGATTGATGTCAGCATAATTAGCCATCTGAGGGTGCCCAGTGCACCTGTTCTCATCAGATAAAAAATCTTCCTTCTTTTTGTCAAATCAATAAGTTTGATGCTACGTTTCGCCACCTGCCATACAGGCAATTAATGAGTTATTTTACAGCGTGTTTTGGAACAAAAGACGCAAACTACTTTAACAAATATGACCAACAGAAGGTACCAGTAGCGAAAGCCTTCCAAGAAACTTAGTGGAGTAAAAGATATGATTTTCATTATTAAAATGCAGTGGAGTGAAAGTAAGTTTTTACAAAAGAATTCAACTCCAGCAAAGTACAAATTGTCAAAAACCTATGATAAATAACAGTAATCCAGTAAAATGTTACTGTCCACCTCTGGTTAGAGGCTCGGACACTAAACCAGAAATAACATTAAACCCCTGTGAAGAGGAAAATTCTAAAAAGAGAAAATAACAAAAAAGGGCTTGGGCTTCAATGGCCAACAGAGCTTGAGCTCTTAGTTCGGACAGAAGTAAAAAAGTTTACAATATGCAGTTTTGTTGTGTTTGTACCTCAGTTTGTATGTTAGGGACCGATCCTGTGTTGCCGTTGGCTATAGCCGTGTTGGAACTGTTGGGGCTGCTTGGACCCGAGCCTGGAGCGCTGCTACAGAGAGAGGAAACTGGACCCGAAAACACAGAGACACAGAGAGACATAATATGATGTGAACTGGTTTTCAGATCATGGACGTAAAGTCCTTCATGCCAAGCCAACAGCTGGAACGTCACTGCTGTATTTTCGCTCACCTGATATCTCGATGGCCCTCTTCTTGAAGGTGCTAATGACGGTTCCGTCTTTCCTGCGCAGGAGTGGAGAGCTGCGCCTCTCAGCCACCTTCTGCTTCAACCTCGAACGCACCTTCAAGTTAGGCTCGGAGACTGTCGGAGGCAGACAGAGGGGCACATGTTTAGGTTCATCAGGAATTTACCTCAGATGAGAGCAGAAAAATGTTATTTCTTTACACTTCGATTTCTCTTTAACTGCAGTGGCTTGTATTGTGTTGGTGGGGGTAGGGGTGTATCAGGGCTGCAGCCAAACACTGAAAACATTCAACTGAACACAACAGATTTGCAAATCAAGAACTCGAACTCGTTGTGATTATGTAAAGTCCTTAAACAGAGTGTCGTCTTCACTGCTTACATTTCCGCAGCACAACGCCTACCTCACACCACCTAACTAACGATGCATTTTGCTCTAAAACGGCTGATAGGAGAGAAACTGCAGACACCTCTTTTGCTTATGATTTTTTATGGAAATTTTTTTAAGTACTTTTTTGCAGAAGTGCCATTAAACTCCAACATTTCAGTGCAAATTATGCCCACCTGCACTTAAATACACGCAGCCCCCTGGCTGGTCAGAACATCGGCCTCATTGACTTCTATTGTCTGTCCCTTTAACTCCTAAGTTTGCTATTTTTTTGTTTCCTTTAACCATAGAAAGATCCATACAGTTTCTTTTAAATAAGGACTTTTCCCCATTGTTCAAGAATACTTATCAATTGGAGTTAGTTTGCAATGGGCTGCATTTTTTGTGGGTCATACTCCACACATTTTTCATCAAAATATGTTTTTTATCCATTTTTAAATTCTTGGTGGGGCACAAATGGATTTACAATAATAGACATATTTTGGTTGTGATGCACAATGTCTGTACATTCAGAAGTCATTGAAATTATTTTGATAGTACAGAGTTACACGATTGTGGTGATGCAACATGGTTCTATGCATCAGCAAAAAACAATCAGCAAGTCCTTTACATATATCACTAGGAATCAGTGGTGGACTGTCAGGGCCTGCAGGGCCTGCAAGGCCTTCTCTGCAGGCCTAAGAAAATATCTGAATCACAGACTGATGTTAATTATATTTTGTCCATGGAAACTTATTAAATATCTCTAAATAGTATGTCCGCTTCCTTTCATAGCTTTTCCCCTGGTTGCGCTGCTTCCAGACATGCATTTTCATATGAAAGCCTTTAACCAATCACATTTCAGCCACCATTTGTCGCTAGGCAGGATCAAAGTCAAAGATGTCTGCCAGGGGGCCTTCACAATCCGTTCTGCAGCCCCACCCCCAACAGAAAATACATGTCGAGTATACTGTTGCTTTAACCAATCAGAAATTAAGCTGGTGAGACCCGGGCCTTCTCGAAGGCCTTAGGCTACGTCACCGTATTCACGCCCGCTGATTGGATAGTCAGATAGCGTATCTGGCAAAGCTAGCAAACAAACCGAAATATATTTGTGTTTGTGTAATAGCTATTTTATGATTTGGTGGCAGATTTACTGTCAAGGCCATTTTCAAGATGGACTTTTCAAGAAAAGTAAGTGAGTAAAATGTTGTTTTTTTCCTAAATCGTATTGCGAGTTTATGAGGATATTATTGATGTTTTTTTTGTTTTTTTGCGGGGGGGGGGGGGCGCAGCTGTAGCTGCAGGAGTAGAAGACTTGTGCACCCCTGATCTTTATACTGTATTTTAGGCTTGTCCCGATCCGATATTCGGATTGTATCGGCCGGCATGAGAAAATGCCGATCCAGACTCGAGATCCATATTTTTAAAAGTCCGATCCCACACGACCATTAGCATCTCCTGACACACTGGTCCGTGTCCTAAACTTTAAGTTGTTATAAGAGTAAATCCCTGTTCAAAATGAGTCTGACAACTAAATAAGTAGATAAATAACTTTAAACTTTAATACAAAAAGCTTGATCGGGACATCCCTACTGTATTTCTACATAATAAGATGATTTCTATAACCATAACATAGTTATTGAGGGGTGAATTGATTCAGACGTAGCACTACTGAAGGCCTAGGTGTAAAATGCACGGTCCGCAACTGCTAGGAATGGAGGGGACCTTTGTCAACAGCCCCATAAGACATGCACCACATAACCTGCAGTTTCCAGGGGTTTGATTTCCCACCTGCAGGTAGACAGAAAGTCGACAACAAAGGGTGCGGCAACATATCATGACATGAGATTGAAGTTTGGTCTACGTATCAAGAATAAATGAAAGTTGGAAGATGAGAAACGCAGAGCTGTCTAAAAAGGATCCGGATCCAGGAGCATTTGGAAAGTTTTGTAAGGGCTAACCTAGTTTACCTGGATCAACTGATGTGCCCATTGTAGTTGTTTAAAATCTAATATTAGACAGCCGGGACCTAGATCAGGGGTGTCAAACTCCTGTCTTCGAGGGCCGCTGTCCTGCAGGTTTTAAACATTTTCCTGCTTCTGCACACCTGCACCTTATTAAATTGAATTTCTTCTGGACATTGTTGAGCTCTGCTAATGGCTCTTTGATGTGAAACAGGTGTGTTAAAACAGGGTTACCTCTAAAACCTCTCGTGGACTGGAGTTTGACATCCCTGACCTAGATGAATCGATTCCATCGTTTACGGTGCTTTTTTTGTCAGAGAATAACTATTAAGACTAAAAAAGTGCGGGCTGTTCTTTTTACACACAACAGGAAAGACATATGTGACTGTTTCTCATTCGATGCAAATAACATTTACAGACATATTTCTAGTATTTGTGTGTGTTTGTCGATTTCACTAACATGTTTTTTCATGAGCAAGTAAGAACCATTAAAAAGTCTGACAAACGTCTTCCTGTGTCCCTGCTATTGAAAAAGTCAAGCAAAAAGTAGAAATTCTAACCAAATTAATGTGTTAGTATGCCAATTGTCATTATTTTTATGTTCAGTGGGTTTAGGAGCATTGGCTTTCAAGTCAGGTGGCTGGTCATAGCTGATTCATTCTTACCTGTCTTGCGGAGGGGAAAGTCGTCTTTGCCCTCGTAGCTCCCCAGCAGCGGGGGAAGTTTGTAGGAGGGAGGTGTTCCGGGGGTGTTACTCTGTGGGGGGGAACTCTGCTCCAGTGAGGTGTGCTGCGCTCCCCTGCACACACACACATGCAGAAATGCTGGGTTAGGAAATAGCTACAAACCCTTTTTAGTACATTATGAGATTAATCTGAACTTTGACCTGGAGGAGCATGAACATCTCCGACCTAAGTGTCCAACATAAACTTCAAATACTAGGCAAAATAATCAGATGTAAATGCTTTGTCCGATCAAGTGTGACATTCTGAGCACTGATTTTTTCCCCAAATAATCAGAAGGGAGTATAACTCTTCCATGTCTCACTGTCCAATGATTGTAGCTGGTAAGCCAAGTTTTCAGGGGGCAGCTTCTAAAACTGAACCATCACCTTTTCTTTTGCTGTTCCAGAATACTGAAGCATTTCCTGCTCCTACTTCTAAAACAGGGAAGACAACATCCATGTGCCTGTTAGAAGTGATAATTTTGATCATTCAGAAACACATCAGTGTCCAAGGAGAAGAAAGAAGTCCATGAAATGTGTTAAAAGTAAAACAAATTTATTAAAGGTCTCCACATTTTCTTCTCACCAATAATATGATAGAGCTTGATCTTGGCTTCCTTTTTGAGAACTACTTTAAGAGCTTTTTGGTAAATTGTAATCGGTCAATCCTGTGTCTGCAGCTTAGTAGTGTTTAGCCTCTAGCAGTGTAGCTTTTGTGTTTCTGTTCATGAAGACTTCATGCTTCCTAAAGGTTGCTCAAGTTTTGTTGGACCGGCCATTTACAGCTGTCCATTTGTGATTTCAGGACTTTCAGTACATTTTGGTCATCCAAAGGTTTGATCCCAGTCTGTCAAATGGCTTTGATCTACTTTTCAACGTCATAATAGCTTTCTGGTCTTTTCAGTGGCAGTTACTTCAATTAAGTGCATTGCAGAAAGAAGCCAAGTTATCGCATTTCTGTTTCATCAAGGACTGAAACACGTCTCAGGTATCACAGACAGCTGGAAGCCAACTGTCCCAAACATAATGGAGTGCCAAAATGAGGGGTTAATTTCTCATTGGTGGAACTCAAATAAATGAAAGTAACTTTAAATTAAAGTCTAGATTTTGCACTTTAATACCATTTAAATAGCATTTGTCTGAGGGAGATGCACATGCTCCTCCAGCTACCATAGTCCACAGTTTTTCATCAGACATTCTTTCAACTGAGGAAGAGAATCAAGAAGAATCTAATAAGGAAAAATCAGAAACTGATTGGTGTTACACAAAACAAACACGGTTAAAACTACTGGGGAAGTTGAGTGTTGAACCCTTTATCATTTCTTCAAATACACAGGAAGTAGGCAGTGTGGACTGGTTATCAAATCAAATCTGGGCTTCGATCAAATGTTCCCAATCACACATGCAGGTGCAGGTGGTATCCTCACCAGCACTTTGGAGAGAAGGTATGGTTCTGTCCACTGGGACCCGGCTCTTTCTTACTAAGAAGGAACTCCTGCAGCTTCAGCTTCACCTCTGTGCTCGCAATGGCACCTTCCAGAACAAAGACACATTCAGACAGCCGTCAGAGGTTTTTTGCCTTTGAGTCAAAGCTTTAAAAACCTGTACTGTGCCGGGAGGAAAACTTACTCTCTTTCCCCTTTTCCTTGTTCCTGAGCAGAAGAAGCTGCTGCTCCAGTCGCTGTTTCTCCTGTTCTTCATGTCTTTGCTGCTCTAGTTTCATCTTCTGCTCCAGCTCCTGCTGCCGTTTGGCTACCAGCAGCTCCTGCTGCTGCTAACACACACATGTTCACACTCAGGTTACAGAGTTTTTCTGTGACTGACAAAAGTGGCATTAGTTCCCTGTGATTTCAGCTACCTTTAAATGCTCCTGCAGCTGGACTTCGTGTTGTCTTGTAAGCACTTCGTGTTTTTTTTGAAATTCTGCAAACAGCAGCTGCTTTTGGAGTTCCTGTTGCTGTTTGAGGAGCACCAGCTCCTGCTGAAGCTGCTGCTCTCTCAGGGCTGTGTCCACCACCATGCCCCCGGACAAAGATCCAACCCTGGGCTCTGTTCTTAGATCCACGGGCCCTCCCCCTCCTCCTTCTCCAGAAGCCCCACCTGGAAGTATATTAAACACTTTCAACAAGTTTTGATATTTCTCTTCCTGTCATCATATCCCTTATTACCATCTCTCTTTTTAACAATAATAGATTTTACAAATCCTCTCTTCTTAAAACCCATTTAAAAAAAACCCAACCCAACCCCGAACACCACAAACGCACATCCTCAGACAGCAGACAGCTGTAACTGGGATATTTCACTTCTCATTAGTTAAGGTAGTTAGTACCAGTGATGGGCCTCTCTAAACAGAGACGTTTCAAAGTTTAACTGAAGTATGGGAATCCCAGAAAACCGGCGGGGAATCGGATTTCAGTCTATCTCAGCATCAGCTCGTAAAAAAAAAAAAGATAATTATGGGTGTCCAGAATAACAATGGGAATCTTTGAATATGTTGCCCCATCACTACTGTGCAGCTGTAATTTGTTGCAAAACAGAAAAAGTATTTTTAGTGGACTCTCTCTACTCACCACCTTCTCCGCCTCCTCCTCTCTGCTCACTTGCTGTTCCTGCCGGGCTCTGCATGCTGGAGGGGAGGCTGCTCTTTACCTCCATGACTGTGGTGGGGGGAGAGAGAGGGAGAGAGAGAGAGAGAGATAGAGAGAGAGAGAGAGAGAGAGAGAGAGAGAGAGAGAGAGCGAGAGGGAGAAAATGACAGATTGATTAGCCAGTCGAGTGTTGTAGGGGACACCACGGATCATTACATCACTCAGTGAACTCACTCTCAGCTTTCATTTCATTCAGACCAGCCACGGTAGTGTTGTTGAAATCTAGGGACACAGTGTCCTGCCTGCTAAAAATAGCCACTAGCCTAACATTAGGCCGCCACTGGACAGTACTGATTTACAGTGTTACCTTGACAATCGTCTAGCCTATGTTTAGCCAGGCTGGGCTAAAAGACACAGTGCGGTATGTTAGCATGTTCTATTAATAGACTCAAACTCACAGGGGGATGAGGCGTGAATAAAGAGAACCAGAAAACTAGCCATTTCACGGCAGTGGAGATCGCGATGAGAGACCTGAGACACCTACACCACTTCGACCCTACCACTCTGACAGATTAATATCGATTCCCAGTGGAGATGATGAGTCACCCTGTGAAATTTCATACATGGGAGCTCATCATTCCTGTTGGGTCTGTGCTCAGAACTAGAACTTTAACCAATTATGTGAAGTGAGTGGAAGAAAAAAAATCCTGTAGGGATTGTAAATATTGTAGTGTGTCCAAAGTCAGATTTTTACCATTTTAGCCCAGCCAAAGCCATGAGGATTTCTGTGATGGGGCCCTCTTGGACACATTTAGCTGTTTTTTCCATGTGTGTATTTTCATTGACTTTCTAAGAAACGCCTTCTGTAAAGCCTCTGTAACGATAGGCTTATTAGCTGTGGGCCTTTCACTGAACACAGTGTGGGGGCTGAGAAACACCAGACATCGGGTGACGTGGGTTTCCCAATGGCCCTGATGATACCGGAGATCAAATCTGCACATATCCTGCTCATATATGACCCACAAGATGCATCTTTTTAACTTTTCTTTAAACTTTCTCGTCAGCTGGAAGAGCATCGTTTGAATGTGTATGTGAAATAAGTAAGGAGGTTATTGCATTCTGCTTCCACCTTTTAAAGTGCCCTTCAGCAGGGCAGTGATCCTGACCTTCGTCCACCCTTTGACGACTGTACTCTCTTGTCCTCGACTGACTCCTGGTGTGATTAGGCTACTTCCTGGAAAAGCAAGCCACGCTGTAACATGCTGACACGTCAGGATCTTTCCTACCTGCTGGCCAGGCAGGAAATTCAATTAGGTCTTACTGACAGCTGAGTCTGACCTTTGGCTTTTGCCAGGTGCTTCGATTGGTCATTTCCTCATTCTCGGATGCACTCTTTTGGCCTCTTTCTCCAACATGGGTTCTAAGCCAATCAAACATCAACATCCACAATAATGCCAAGCCGGTTAGCTCTGTCCAAGAGGATTGAGACAGGTTTGGCCTGAGACGATGACACAGATAATTAAAAGTGTGTGCTGAGCTGCTCTACAAAGATGGATATACGAATACAAACAGGAGTCGGTTTCGTTGCTGCACTGAGGAAACATTTTGAAACAGCCAAAAAACTTTGAGCCGAAGATAAACAAGGACCGTGTGTGAACTATGTGCACATGTGTGCAGCCTCTTATATCTAAATTACCTAAACAAATATCCTGGCGTTTTACTGTGACGCACGTGTCTCCCCTTCCACTACCACACACGCTGTCTCTGTGAGTGTGTGTGTACGTGAGAGACTGGTCTGCAAGTGTGTGTTCAACAGTCCGCTTGGCAGGAGAGCAGCATTCCACAGCAGCCAGCGTCTGACGTCAAACCGAGGACATTTATAGTCTGGTAAACACACACACACACACACACTAACACACAGTCTGACAAAGAAGCAAGACTAAGACATTTCAGTTAGTCCTACCAGGTTCCAACTGTACACCTCTCACGGCAGTCGGTCACACACCCACACACTAGTCTGTGTGATGTTTAATAGGATACTGAAACATGAAAAGGGAAAACCAAACAACATTGTGATTATACATAAGAAAGATCAGAAAAGATGCCTAAATACTGCAGTCTGGCTACATGTTTACACTCTTCAAGCTCATTGGCATTTCCACATCTGTAGAATGGTCTCTGGAAAGTTTGTCAACTGACGAATCCTGCAGAGTCTAAACTCACAGAAAGTCAGCGTAAATTTGTAACCAACCTTCCCCTTTTTAAAAAAAGAAAATCTAATAGCAATATTTGACTCAATGCACCAAGTCGATCAACCCACAGGTTGAACCGTAACACTGGTCTGAGGCTGCTGTAATGATTCAAGTGAACAAATGGTAACTTCCAAAACAGAGATAGAGGGTGCATTAGAGGGGTAAGACTCAGAAGAAAGAGTAGTAAGTAGTTTGACTCCCAGCTTCCCTGTCGAAGCAATCTTGGACAAAACAAGACACTGAACCCTGTGGTTCTCTACCTATCGGTGTACGAGTGTGTAAGACAATGGGTGTATGCAGTCTCATATCACTTTGAGTTGTCAGTTAGACTAGAAAAAGCACCAAACAAGTAGAGTCTATTTACTATTTCACCATGTTCCTCTTGCCCGAGGAAGAAACTCCTGCATGTGTGGAAAAAGTTTGCCTATGCACCCTGGGGTTCTGAGCTGCTTCACACAATGAGCTGCCCCTCTTAGTACACTTGTATTGTTTGTAAAGGGATTACTAAAAAGTAATACAACCTACTTTTCAATCCAATTACCTGTGCGCAAAAACGCAACTGCCTTCTTGGTAAATGAAAAAAAACAAAAACAACAATTCTTAGATAAATTGTGGGAGTCTTAGTCATCACATACACCGGGTGTTCTCCTCTCTGTGACCCAAGCTAAACACCATAGTCAAAAGTTTAGAAATAAGGGGGAAACAATTCATAAATTCAAGCATCCATCCATCCATCCATTCTCCTCCGCTTATCCGGGGTCGGGTCGCGGGGGCAGCAGCCGGAGCATGGAAATCCAGACTTCCCTCTCCCCGGCCACTTCAGCCAGCTCCTCCGGGGGGATCCCGAGGCGTTCCCAGGCCAGCCGGGACACATAGTCCCTCCAGCGGGTCCTGGGTCTTCCTCTGGGCCTTCTCCCGGTGGGACGAGCCCGGAACACCTCCCCAGGGAGGCGACCAGGAGGCTTCCTGATCAGATGCCCGAGCCACCTCAACTGGCTCCTCTCCACGTGGAGGAGCAGCGGCTCTACTCAGAGCCCCTCCCGGATGGCCGAGCTTCTCACCCTATCTCTAAGGGAGAGCGCAGCCACCCTGCGGAGGAAACTCATTTCGGTCGCTTGTATCCGCGATCTCGTTCTTTCGGTCACTACCCAAAGCTCGTGACCATAGACGAGGGTGGGAACGTAGATCGACCGATAAATTGAAAGCTTCGCCTTTAGGCTCAGCTCTCTCTTCATCACGACAGACCGGTACAGCGCCCGCATTACTGCAGACGCTGCACCGATCCATTAGCGAACAAGACCCCGAGATACTTGAACTCCTCCACTTGGGGAAGGACGTCCGCTCCGACCCGGAGAAGTCACTCTACCCTTTTCGAGTGAGAGACCATGGTCTCGGACTTGGAGGCACTGATCCTCATCCCAGCCGCTTCGCACTCGGCTGCGAATCGCTCCAGCGAGAGCTGTAGGTCCCGACTTGATGGAGCCAACAGGACCACATCATCTGCAAAAAGCAGAGATGCGATCCTAAGGCCACCAAGACTGACACCCTCAACACCTCGGCTGCGCCTAGAAATCCTGTCCATAAAAGTTATGAACAGGACCAGACACATAGGGCAACCTTGGCGGAGTCCAACTCCCACCGGAAACAAGTCCGACTTACTACCGGCAATGCGAACCAGACTCTGACTCCGGTCGTACAGGGACCGAACAGCCCATAACAGAGGGCCAGGTACCCCATACTCCCGGAGCACCCCCCACAGGATACCCCGAGGGACACGGTCGAACGCCTTCTCCAAGTCCACAAAACACATGTGGACTGGTTGAGCGAACTCCCATGCACCCTCCAGGACCCCGCTGAGGGTATAGAGCTGGTCCAGCGTTCCACGGCCAGGACGAAAACCACCCTGCTCCTCCTCTATCCGAGGCTCGACTATCCGACGGACCCTCCTCTCCAGAACGCTGAATAGACCTTCCCAGGGAGGCTTAAGAGTGTGATCCCCCTGTAGTTGGAACACACCCTTCGGTCGGTCCCCCTTTTTAAATAGGGGGACCACCACCCCAGTCTGCCAATCCAGCGGGACTGCCCCTGATGTCCACGCGATGTTGCAGAGTCTCGTTAGCCAACGCAGCCCCACAACATCCAAAGCCTTTAGGAACTCCGGCCGAATCTCATCCACCCCCGGGGCCTTGCCACCGCGGAGCTTTTTGACTGCCTCGGTGACTTCAGCCCCGGAGATTAGAGATTCCAGCTCCGGATCCCCAGGCTCTGCCCCTCCAACGGAGGACGCGCCAGTGGGATTGAGGAAGTCCTCGAAGTACTCCGCCCACCGACCCACAACGTCACGTGTTGAGGTCAACAGCACACCATCCCCACTGTAAACAGTGTTGGTGGGGCACTGCTTCCCCCCCCTGAGACGCCGGATGGTGGACCAGAATCGCCTCGAGGCCGTACGGAAGTATTTTTCCATGGCCTCTCCAAACTCCTCCCACGCCCGGGTTTTTGCCTCGGCGACCAACTGAGCCGCACGTCGCTAGGACTGCTGATACCCATCGGCTGCCTCCGGAGTCCCACAGGCCAAAAAGGCCCGATGGGATTCTTTCTTCAGCCTGACGGGGGTTGCCGCCACGACAGGCAAAAAAGCATATATTCTATTCAAGCATAGAATAAGGAAATTGTATTTTAATTGGGATGATTATAAATAATTAATTGCAGAATGTGTTGATAATTTGTAGTTCTAATTATACTTGTGTTTTTTCACTTTTTGTCTTTTCCACACTGTCATGAGAGAGATTTTTAGAGTGTTACTGTAGAAAATTAAGCGCAGAAAGAAGAATTTCAAATAAGAAATGTTTGATTAAAATGTTTCCAAATTATTTGGTTCTGAATAAATGATGTTGTAGAATCCAATATGTTGCCAGCAGATATATCAGTATATTAGTACGTTATTAGGCCCAGTCCTAAATGTTACACAACAATTTGCCATATCCCTGACTTCTTTGAGAATTTCTCATGTTCCTGTTTTAAATAGTCAAAGACCTTCCTAATAGGTCAGGGGGGCCAATCCGTATGCGGCTCTTTATCTGGTTCCATGCAGCTCTTACGTTCAAATCTTAGTTTCGCTTTTGCTTGAGTTCAATACAGTATTTTCGTCAAACACGTATGTGCGTTGAATGAAAATACCTTAAAGTTTCCCAGCAGGAGCTCAATTATCTTTCTGAAATGAGTAAACGTTTTGTGTCAAGATGATAACAGGATGAATGTAATGGCAAGCCATTCTGTATCATGTGCCAGAAGTCCCACAAAGTAACATGAATAGTAAATGGAAAAAGGAATTGTAAATGATTATATTTTGTATGTGGACTTCATAAAACTGAGAATATGTCTGTGTGAAACAGTGCACATAATGTTCATTGTTGAAAAATGACTGGTCTGTGGTCTTTGTACTAGAGTCGATTTCTGTCATTGTCACGTCAGTGTGTGACATTTACAATAAATCTGGCTGAGCAAAGGCGTGTGTGTGTGAGGAAGGGATGGGGTGATGGTCATGTGTACCTATGTGTATGATGTGGCTCTGCAGTAACACTTTAATAGGTGCTCAACCAAACAAGTCTGTAGTATTCAGATATAATTCCTTCTAAAAATATATATACTGTATATATAAATGCAACCCACCAACATGCAAATCAAGTCAATGATTTGCAAGTTTGGGTGTTATGTTGATTGTTGTTCTGATTGGGGGCATGATGTAATCTTGCACTTATTGTTATTGCTTGTTGAATACACAGCAGGACCAGCACAAACCTGGTCAGTATTTGATGCCAACATACTGCTAGATACAAAGTATTTACTGTCGGGTTTGTAGCTTCATTACAGAGACCAGTAAAAGGAAATAATAAAGAAATTCACAATCGTTTTAAAAGTCACACACACACAAAAGCCAAAACGCAGTAAGACACAAACAAAACTATATTTGCTTATGTCGGGGATCAGATTGGGACATACTACACCTTTACCATGTGATGTTACAGGTAAGACTGCCGTCTCAATAAAGTAGGTAATCCAAAGCTCATTCATCCATCAAGCTAACATGTTCAGATGTTGCCAAGGTATTTGTAAACGGTGCATGTTGAAACACTACAAACAGAAAAGCTATATGCATTCACTTTTCATTTCCCTGTCACTTCAGTTTCACATTGCTGCTACATTTGCAGCTGCAGGGAGGTATTTCTGGAAGCCAATATTCCTTTTTTTCTCTTCATTTTCTGTCTTGTTTGTTCTGCGTTGCTAAAAGAAGAGAAAAAGAGGCATCATGACATCAGCAGTGCGAAACACTCAATGCAGAAAGAGAGAGAGAGAGAATGAGAACAAGAAAAGACAGATCAGGAGGGACTGTGTGGTAAAAATAGTATTATAATAGCAGTGTACTTTAGGCAAATTAGAAGCTTAGACAGGGACAGTAGCATGTGTGGTGTTACTATAGAGAGATAACAGTTGGCTAAGTATTATGTATTGGTTGGCTGTCGGTCATCGAAAGTGCAGGTAGTCTGAAGAGTTAAATGGTTAAGGGCCTGCTGCAGAGTTTTATCAGTTTTCACAGATGAAAAAAAAAATCGTATTACTTTTAATATAAAATCAAGACTATACATGGTTGTAAATATGAGTGCCAGCTAACATTTACAAATATTAAACATTACAACCATTACATATACAAAATATCACTGCTCATATTTAGAGTCCTACCTTTAAAAAACTCTTGTGTTTGTATGTACACAGCCCTAATCTCTTGGGTTTGTCTCTACACCCGATTATGGCTCAGGAGTTGAAACGGCCATCAGCCAATCAAGAGGGTGGTGCTTTCATCCCTATTTTAATTAGCTCACATGTCCTTGGACCCTGAATCCAAAGGGGCACGAACTCTGTAGATGTAAAGCGCTTTGACTGGTTTGACGCTATTTGAGAACCAGGATCTAAATATGGTCTGCTTTAACTGAATTCCATCAACAGCAGGCAGCAGTTTAAAGGTTATAAGTCATATTTAATTTGGCAAAAAAAACAACCTTAACATGATCGGGTGAACAATGTAGAGCATTAAACATATTTCCCCATGGCATAATCAGGCACCAAAACAGAGAAGTAACTCTGTTGAAATGTAACAAACTGTATATCCCCCCTTATCCATCTTCTAAAGCCTCTTTATCCTGCTTTGGGTTGCAGGGGTCCTGAAGCCTATCTTAATCATCGCAGGGGGAGGGCAGTAACATCTTGGTCAGGTCACCAGTTCATCACAGGGCCAACGACAAAACCAGATATCACTCGGCATACAAGACCAATTCAGAATCCCCTATCAAAATAATGGGGCTCCCCATAACATTAATGTTCCATCCCAGCAAAGTAGCTTTGGGTTAACACTCCCATTCTTTATGTGGTAGCCTTTTCTATTAGATTCTTTATTTTCTTGCATCCTGTCCCTGTTGCTTAATGTGGAAGACGGAAATTGCTGCTCAGAGGGGGTGAACAAGAAGAGGGGAAGGTATACTGTCCACTTATTTGGCATAAATGCAACGATTGGCTGACCTTTTTACAGTCTTGTGACAAATCCCCCCTTCCCTCAGCTTACACAAATTCATTTGTAGCCGTCAGGATGTGGAGAGAATGTCAACAAATCCCACTAAAAGGAAATTTAGAGAAGATAAAACAGGAAAGGGCATTAAACCTGTTTTCTATGTAAAGCAGCCATTTAAAATACAGTTATCTTGTTAGACATATGATCATGTTTGACCACTTCAATGTACCTACAACATGGTCTCCACACACATCTATGTGAGATCGTAGATCATAGATCCATAGGACCAAACCAATCGGCATTAGAATGGGGGCACCTCAAACTTTGGTGTCCCTCTAGCATCAATTAAATTACGTTTAATAACCTTTACCTACCCCCATATCTTTGCTCATGTATGAATGCATAATGTTTTTTTTTTCAAAAGTTACTAAATTATAATGTGGGTCTTTTAATATTCAACATAACTCCAATGTTCTAATCGTGATATCTAAAATGATGATATAAGCTACATTTGTCTTTCTTCTGTGGTCACAACACAGATTCAGATATAATTTACCGTTTACTTCAAAGTTAAACAACGCCCAAACCAAAGGGACTATGTTTTTAAAGAAATGCCTCATTCAGTTTTATCAGTATTTTCTTGTTTATTTTTTGTTTATTTTCTGTGAAAATGAAGCAGCTTTATAAATTGCATTACAGAAAAAGGCCTGCAAATCAATGACTCAGCCTCACTAAGAAGTAGATTTGTGGTTAAATTCTATAATATATAACTACATGAGCAAAATGATTATTCTCGCAGGACAAATCATATTAATTCTTCTTTTTTTTCCTCTCAACCATCCAACTCCCACTCTAGCAGCTCCATGTGCCATCTGCCCCCACCAACCCAATGGGAGCTCACCCGAGTCTGAGAACCATTCTCAGAGCTGAAGATAATTACCAGACGAATAACTACTCCTTTAACCTTTGAAGAAGGCCACGAGTGAATTAAAATGAAGTGTGGAGTTATTTGCCCTTGTTCTTTTAAGTGTAGAAAAGACACTTCCTTTTTAGTTTAAAGAAGTATGCTTAAAAGGTATATGAATAGCATCTCTTTAGGAACAACTTTCCATTTTGAGAGTTAATACCACAGCATGGACACAGAAATTTGGACAAAAGTGCCATGTTAGCTACAACATCCTATAATTCAGAGTTCCTGACACTGTCAATGCTGAAAAGCCAACCAAACTTTAACACAAACTGTGCAATATTTCCCGTGCACCTGAATCCACCTGTCTCCATCACACACAGTATCTTCAGTCTTACAGCTCCCCTTTTGCACTCCCATCCCTTTGCATCTTCCTTTCTCCATCAGACCATGACTTCCCACCCTCATTTGTCGTTTTATGATTCGAACATCTGACAACTTCCAGGACACGAGCAGTAAAATGCTTACTTATAGAAACACATCATTTTTCTATCATTTAAACTAAACCCTTGAATCCCACTCCGCCCCACCTTTGCTTTCACAGAGATGACTCACCAGCGCTGGGCATGGCTGTGCTGGAGCCCCTGTTGCCAGTCAGGAGCTCCAGAGGCTGGTGATGGCTGTCTGTGCTGGCAGATGAAAAACAGGACTCGGTCTCATAGATGGTCTGCAACATGGCGCACAATCCTGACACGGTGGGATGTAACAGCATGCCAAGACAAAAGCTGGTGCTTTAATTGGTTTGGGCAAAAAAATAAAACAAAGAAAAAAAAATAGAAAAAGAAAGCGTCAGCTCTTCTTCAGAAAACGCAGCATGGCTTAGTTTAGATGCGAGGTCCCAGGGACAGGAGAGAAAAACACTGGAACAGGAGGCTGCTGAAGTTAAATTCAGAAATGTCTTCTGCTTTTCAATTGTTTTAAAGCTGAAAGCTGCAGTTAATTCTATCCGAAAAAAATCTCCAGTGTTTCTATTGTCCAGTCTCAGGTAGTCTTTAGCTCTACAGCTTCTGTCACCTCGGACAAAATCCTCTCTGCTATCGTAGTCTCGGCAGCGGGTTCCAGGAAGTCTTCCCTCCGATGAGATTGAGGAATTGAGTAAATAAGGAGTAAATAAGGATCACCCCTAGTCTTGACTCATCCTCCTGAAATTGTCGCTTTGGCCAGTTATGTTTCACCAGGTATCCGGCCGTGTTTAAGATGGAGGAGGAAAGTTTGTTTCTTCTTGGTCGTTGGCAGCCAAACAGAAGCAGCAGAATCACAGTCAGGAGGGAGTTACTGCGTACAGCGCCGACAAGAGAGCTGCTCCAAGATCTGCAGCATGTTCGCCTCTTCCTGCTACCGACAACAAAAATACAGATGCAATACCCCGACTCCGGTGAATCAAAAGATCCTCTGGCTATTCTCCTCCTGACTAATAAGAGGGAGAAGAGAGGAGGAGGAGGCGTAAGATGAGGAGAAGCTGGGACGTAAATAGCTTTGGGAGAGCGCTCCCCGAGGTTCCATGTTTCTAAAATTAGAACCAAGCACTGAGAGAATGACAGGCAGAAGAAAATGGAAGGCAAGGGAAGAGGACAAGCAGCGGGTTTAGAATCCCCCTCAAAAAAGAACAGCAGGGAATTGCCTCCTAATATCCCGTTTTTGCTAAAGGAGTGGAGAGGTCTGTGCTGCTGGTTGGAGACTCGCATTCACTGCCTGAGAGTCACTGCCGATTGTGTGTGAGCGGGTGTGTGCGTCTGTGACGCTTTGAGCTGCTCAATGAATGGAGAAGGAGAGAAAGAGAGAGAGGGAGGGAGGAGGTGTGTGAGAGGGAGAGGGAGGCTGAAAGTAGATCACTGGGTGGGATGGAAGTTAGATGGGTGAGGAGAAAAGTCAACAGCAGCTCGTTTAATTTTGGCTAGCCTCAAAACACACACTCACACACGTACAGGACAGGATGGAACAAGGACACTCCTTCTACGTCCTGTCACCTTCAGAGGGAAGAGGACAAAATACTAACCCAGAAGATGGGGGGGTTGATCGAGGGATTGGGGATGAAAATAGCCAGCCAGAGTGGAGGAGGAGCCAAAGATAAAAATAGACAGGAACAGGGTGTGTGTGTATATATTCAGTGCTTTCATCTTTCCGCCTGCATTTCTCAGAGATCGTCCATCAATAACAGACCTGGAGGGGAGAGAGATCTTCTCAGTTTATGATGGCCAAACTTGAGCAGCATTACGCTGCTTACCCAAATCCATAAGTGTGAAAAAGTGTAAAAGCACCACAAATTGTGTTGCCGCAGAGAGATCCTCACAATTTGGGTTCACAGTGTCATCGGGAGAATTTCCTGAACAAATTCATATGTGACACCAAAATGCATCCCAGAACATTATCATGGCACCTGGGATATTCTGAGCAATGCTGGACACCTATTTTCCAAAAGAGAAATAACAATTATTGTTTTTATTAATTTAATTGACTAAAGGGTAAAGTTAACTGCTTGGGAGAAAGGACTTCACAAGCTACCAATGCAACTTTATAAATCTATTCAAATTAGTGTCAATAAGCAAAGCATTAAGTTTAACATGTTCAATACTTCAGCAGTAAAAAAGCACCATTTCACATCGAAAAACTGTGGCAATCACTTTGCCATCATCATGGTTATTATTAATTGAAACTGTGAGCTGCTATTTTTAGTGTTTGTTTGTTCCATTCAGCAGCTCATGCCGAGACCAAGGATTTGCGGGATGTTCCACTGTTTGAGTGTTTGAACAGGGAACATAGGGGTGTCTCCAGTGTTAAAGATACCCAAAAAACAAAACAAACAACAAAAACAAAACAATCTGGGCGTCAGGTAATTTCTTACCTTATGTCAACAGTAGTGTTCCAAGAACTTTTTGTCCTAAAATTCATTTCACTTTAATGTAACTCGTTTTCAGTGACTTAATACAGGAGAAAATTAGGCTTTTTTTGCCATCCTATATCACTGTGTAATGACTTGGATTGATTAGCTGCTTTTATATCAAGCACAACTCTGATTATCAATAAAAAAACACATCTTTGGGTCTTAAATGGTCCACTGGAAGCAGATGTGACTGACCAGACACCATACTGACATCTCAGTGCTCCAACATGCTAAACGCATCTGCTGAAGGTGGGTGTGTGTGCGCGCACGTGTGTGTGTGTACTGCAGCAATTCGGCGGATGACTCATCTCTGCGTTTCTATTTGAGGAGTATCAACCCCTGGAGTCACACTGCTATCTGTGTATTTGTGTGTGAGTGTAAATGTGTGCGTGCACGCTCTGACCGTAACTATGGCAACCATATTACAGTCAGTCAACTCGTCACACAGCTGAATCTGTCAAAAAATACCAAAAGAGGACTGATGCATGCGTCTGAAGTGAAGGTGGTGAAATGGTGTAAGCTGCTGGCTGTCAACTGACCGAGTTTATCCTTTACGTTCATGTTTAAATTCACACTGAACGCAGTGGGAAAAGACAAAGTTACATGCCAAAATCTGCATAATAACATCACTAATAACTAGCTGGACTGGGCAAATGGACCAAAACACTACAAAGCAAGGAAAAGTAATGATAAGGGGAAGGGTTGAGTTTATGCCAGTTCATACGGTACAGTGTCTCAACAACTATTTTTCTGTGACTAAGTTGCCAGTTTCCTTCAGATCATTAAAAACTCCTGGAGTAGTTTGAGTCTACTTCCCTTTTTCCACCTGACAAAAACCTTGCATAGAGCTCTAGACTAAGGGCAACTGATGGTCATGTTGTATCTTTTTCACTTTTGAATAATGGTGCCAATAGAACGCTACTCAAAAGATTCACATGAAAATATTTAAAAAACAACTTGGTTTCATTTATGAGAGAAAAGGAACATCTATATGTTTAAACATTTAACGACAAAATGTTTGCTTCCCCCACTCAGCATATCTTTGCCGTAATTTCGATGTAATGTGTTGATCCATTAATCTTCAGAAAAAATTCTGCTTATTAAACAACTTTTTATTCGTTACTGAGATGCAATGAATTACAAATGTGTGATTATAAAATGGATCTAGTCTGGACTGAGTGGCATCATAAAGACAAGTTTGTGGTCTTTAATTTGTCTGCTTCACAGTAATAGTTGAATTTTCAAGATGCTTCTTGATTATTGAAAGAATTAGAAGCACATGATAAATTTGGCTACTGCAAAAGCATAGAACTGTATAGAAATCTAACACAATCTTACAGAAATCTAACAAAATCATGTGATTTACCTTATTGTATGTCAAGCCAAAGATGATGGGAAATAATGCATTTTTAAAAAGTAAATAAATCAAAATCCATGTTGAAAATTGCAGATGGTGCATCAAGGAGTGCAGTCATGACAAGTGTTTAATGCTGAGTTGAAACAGCTGTAACTGTGAATCCAAACGGCTTTGCTGATGCCATTCCAAAGTCTGTGCACATAAATGAAACACATAAACACCAGTGCTCTTAGCACTAGTCAAAAGTATAAAGTGTTCATTCTCTTTTTTCTAACACCTGACAAACACAGTGAGAATATCCTTCAGCCGCTGAGAAGTTCAAGCTGCTGTTAGCTGCTGTGGAAACTTCGGTTAAGTTTGGTTAAGTTTAGGCTCAGACGGTTTTGGACAATAATAATTTCCAAACTAAATGAACGGTGATTGAACATTGTTGTTCTCCACGTAATTGTACTACTACTAAGCCCGAAACTCAAATCACAGATCATTGATCTGTGTCAGCCACTGATGCCATTTCTGGAGGGACTAGAAAATCAACCAAGTAAGCTTACCCCACGTTGGACAACCAAAATCCATGCAAAAAATACTAAATGAAGAAATTAACAGCATTCATATGTATCGAAGCTTTATTGAATCCTGCAAGAAAATCACCTGAGGATTCACCTGATGGAGTCATGAAGGCTGAACTTAGGCTTTCACTATGTTCAAGTGGGTCCTCTAAGTCGACAATGGCTTAAAGAACAGGAGGTGAGCAGACAGACCTTTTTTTACCTCTGCAAACAGTAAACACAAAAAAATATGCTGCGAAAACTGCCCCTTGCAAACTGCCCATAGAAACTAATTGTTTGCTCACTCTAGTTTATGTTTCGCTTGTCCTGTCCAGCATCAACGCAAGGGGAGTGGTTCTTTGACTGCCATAGTTATGCCAAACAAATTGGCTTTTTCAAGGGAGGTTTTATCCCTTGCTGCCCAACCCTTGATGACTCATCTATTGCTGGTGTGTTATATACAATCTGATGCCAAACATGACTGAAGGGGGGGGGGACACAGAAAGAAAGTAACAAAACCCAACAATCAGCTGTTACTAAATCCTCCTAAGGCATCCACAGAGAAACCGGACAGAGACAATCACAACCACCTGCAAAAAAATCACAGACAGCAACAAGACCAGCAGTAAGAACACCGAACAAAATTGTTGATACAAATGCACAAAACTACAGATCAGTGCAGATAACATATTATGAGTACTAGCAGGCACAAAATGGGATGCAAGTCTTAGATGAATTGTGCTCAGCCATGAGTGCAAATGGCCCACCCTTCAGGGGCTTGGAGGGAGCAGAGAGGCCCGCAAGACCCAGGACACCAGGAGACACCCACAGAGCAAAGAAGTCAGAGCAAAGAACAGCCCACCACAGGGACACCACACATTCACCCACAGGACAGCAGAGGAGGCGCGAGACAGAGCTCCTGCAGTCACAGAGCAGACCCTACCAGCCCTGCCAGGCCCAAGCCATCCAGCCATTGGCTAAGGCGTGGCCAGGGCCTGAATGCCTGAGCGCCACCAGCACAGGGCCCACCCGATACCCGGGAGAGATGCGTCCCAGTTGCCTCAGCGTAGCGCCCCAGGGCCCAATCTGGCCACAGGTGAGTGCAGTTGCGGGGAGCGAGGAGAGACAAGTTGGGGCAGACCCCAGTCTTACGTAACGTTTTTCTTACATCACAAAATTGCATTTTAAATCATACTTGTTTGGATTTTTGTTACAATATTCAAAATGATGCATCTTCAAATTGCACACCACAGCTTATTGCTTTGAAAAACCTCTGTTAATATTCCTTATTTGTTGTGTTACCGTCAGATTTAATGTGTGTCTTAATAAGACGTCAGGCCTTTGTGTTTCACATTCGAAAATCTAAAAACTTTAAAACTGTCTTTAATTTTTTTAATACTTTCTCTCTTTTCTGCCTTAAGACATTTGCATTTTAGCCATCCATGGTCAATACCACTTATTCCTAAGGGGGTTGCAGGAGGCTTTGAGCGAATTCCAACTGACACTGGGCAAAAGGCAAGGTATACCCTGAACTGCCAGTCCATCACAGAGCCACACAGAGACCAACAACCGTACACACTCCCATTTGATCCAATGGGCAATTTAGTGTGTTCAATTAATAAAAGGCCAAGAGAGAAAATGCTAATTTCACACAGAAAACAGTCCATGTTCCCCCTGGGAATTCAAACCACCAAACCACTGTACCTCCCACAGTTGTATTTAGCTTTTCAAATTGCATTTGGCCGTGTTTTTGTGTGGGGGGGATGCTTGTTTAATATACCTGAAAAGTGATTGAATCACCTCAATGCTGCTTAACCTGAGAGAAGCTATTTGGATGAGAGAAGTAAACCTATAGTTTTCAGTATTTTTATTTCATTTTCACAAATAAAACTGCTCAAAAATTGGCTTTGTATGGCGGGGAGCCATTATCAGAAGAAAAAAAATTGTTCATTATTTGCTTCAACTTTTTCTTCAGTGATTGCATGTGATTTAATTGAGTCACTGGAATCAATCAGATCTGATACAAAAAACTGAAACCACAGCATCCTCTGGCGCCACCTTCTGCTCATTTATAAACACAGTTCCACAGGAACGGTCAGCTACACACTGACCAAATTTTGGAAGGCTTTTGTTCATGTTTCTGTGTTCTGCAATTACTTCCACACCTTTATCTCAGAGCACTGAGCAAATAAGCAATCTTATCAGAAACTAGGATCTGGCAATAAACCAGTTATATAAACAGGTAAACAAGAATAGGAGTGATTAAGAGTTTATTGATCCTGTTGAAATCATTAGTGATAATGATGACACCTTTAACCTTTTAATCTGTTCTTTAAAAGATCAACATCACTTTGTAAGCAGCCATGTGACATTTCATAAAACAATAGTTTGTTTTATTTATTAAATGTAGATATATATATTTTTTAAATGTGCATATGAAGTTATCAATAAATTACAGAAAAGCTAGTCAAACAAACAACCCAAGCAACACAAACTCACAACATGTTTGTTTCTTGCTACTGAAGCTAAACAATGTTATCTTTCCATAGTTATTTATTCTGTGTACCAGAACCAGTATCAGAAGAGAAGAACTCTCCATTGTAAGTGTTTTCTAACGTGAAATGTTTGATCGCATTTTTCTTAACCCACTCTATGCTGCTCCAACATCTTTATCAGGCCCCTCAAATACCTTTGCTTCATTAATCAGTGTATAATGTTGCTAAAACCTGGCAGCTACTCTCTAGGCATGCTGGAGTTAATTTAAGCATGAAATAAACAACACTCTTAAGTTTGCTTTTTGTACTCTCATCAAAACTTTTGAAAGCTGTGAGCCCTTGTTAGCTCAAATGTTGCTAATTTAGTAACACAATGGCAAAACTGAAAGCGTGACTCCATTTCTCTTTCATCTTTTTCTTACTGACACAAAAAGTAAGGCATAGATCCTTATCCTCATCTAGAGTTTAGTTTGTGCTCTTATTCTATTGGCGCACTTCCATTAGTTCCTACTCAGAATTGCACAGAACTGCTCTACACAGTATTTTGCATTGCACCTAAACCGTGTAAAACTGTGACGAGTAGGCACTCCATTACCCTAATGACTATGGCAAACAAAGAAATTTAATGTCATTTTTTCTTACAGCCCTGCTTTGGAAATTCTCCGCCACCTCATCTGGGCGAAACTTTTCAATTGTTGGGCACAACTATTTTGTGATTGACCTGAATCTTTGAGTGGGCATGGTTAGTTTACAGTCACACTCACAGTAGCGTATATTCACAAGCATCAAGCATCAATCTTTTTTAACCAGCCAAATAAAGACTTAAAAATTATATCCAATTTTTGTGGGCAGGCTTTATCAGGTTAAACTTAATAATAGTATGCATTAAACAACGGGTGGAATAGCTCTGTTAAAAATAGCAAGCAGCTAGATTGGAATGGGTGCAAAAAATAAACGTAGTAAATCAGAAGTAAAGATGATTAAAGGTTCCCTACTCAAAAAAAATAAGGAAAAGTAGTAATTTTGAGTCATTCCATTTGTACCAGAATTTTTTTTTCTAGTTTTCTTTGGTTATTTCATTTGGACCTGGTGCACAGATATCAGTTCCAAATGGGCCAATGCTACTCTCCTCTGATGGAGTTCACCATTATAATCAGGTGCCTATATTGGAATATACTGTAATCTTTTTTTCTTTTGGATTTTCAACCAATATCTCTTTCCCAGATCCAGAAGAATTGTAATCTATTATCTTACACTCAGTATAGATTCAGTAGACCATTGGTGCCTCTAAGGACTTGGTTTCAGACCCTGAGAGGAAATGTTGTGGGTGTCTACATATTTATGTGTTGTGTCAGTGTTTATATACAGAGATTAAGAAGATAACTAGTTGTGAGAGACTAACCTGCTGGAAAACTACTCCATTACCCTCATGACTAATGGGGACAGACAACAGCTTAGGAGTAAAGAAAGACAGCAAAGGGACCAGAAGCAGAGTCGTGTGTCTCTCTGTTGTCAAACTATCCACAACTATAAACTGCCTCTTTCTCTCATGCGCCCTCTTTTCCCTCTCTTTTTCCCTCTCTACCACCTCCTCCTCCTCTTCACACGATAATTTCCTAAAATACCTGGCCCCTCCCCTTCTGGAGAGGAGCAGGAACTGCTGCCAGGCAACCGGGGGTCTGGCTGCCGTGGTAACAGTTCACCTGAACACCTCCTCCCAAAACAAACAGCAAGTGTGAGCATGAGAAGAGACAGAGAGGAGGGCCGATAGTTTAAAAAAAAAACAGAATCACGGTTAATAATAGACAAACACACATATTAAAACATTAAAATATCAACAATGACTGTATGTCAGCTGTAAGAAAGAATCCAAGAGGAGCCACAGTGGATTTTGATGTTGGAACACAGGCATTCTCCATCTTTAAACAGAATTTTTTGGTTTTCTTTGAAAAAAAAAAATTTAAACCACGTCCTGGATAACATGTTCCTGTTTGGGGGAATCACAAAATGTAGGTGTTGAGAGACTCTCCTCGAAACACCACCGCCTGTCTGCCCCATATCCATCCAAAGTAAAGATCCTTTTCTCTAACATCCAGCTAGAATGGTTCCAGACCACCTTGAGGCTAAACAAAACCAAAAACACGCACACATACACACACACACACAATGCAAAGCTCTACATGGTGGAGTCTTTCACAGATTACATGAACAGATAGATCAAACCTCTAAGTCGACTGTTGAAATGTGAAAAGTTCAACAACCTATCTATTGTTTTTCTTGGTCATTATCCATAAAACTTATCACATCACTGCCAACCTTTTGAAACTTTTGTTCCATAAAGTATATTTCTAGTAAAACATTTTTTGGGCAAAAAATAAATAAATTTAAAACATATACATATATATATATATATATACACATATACATACATACATTCAACATATAACTTATGCCATGCCAAGGTTCCCACAGCAGGCACACTACCAGGGCAAAATAAAAGCTACCACATCCTCAGAATAAAGTTTTGTTTTGTTTTTATATTTATATTTATATTTGCATATTTATACTAAGAATAATCAGAGAGTTTGAAATGTAAATATCATTAAATGTTACAATTTACTTTATTTTGAAAAGCCAACTCCGACGGCTCCTTCCTGCCTGCGATGCTGCCACAGTTGTGCACTGCTTTTAAGAAAAACTAGAAACGACAGTAGAGGGAGAGAAAAGGCGAAAGAAAGGTACCTAAAATAGGTTAAGTTGAATGTATTTTTAGTGTTCAAGCCTCTGAAAATGACTAATCTCAATTATTGTTTCACTTAATGTAGGTAATTAATATAACTTTGCCAATAATGTGTAATGTTTAGGATACGATTTGAACTGCACAACAATAGCTTAGTGTCAGATCATTTTTCTGTTCAGACTTTAGGTATTAGCAGTGGCTAACGTTTGGGTTCTCTGGACTGAAATCCCATATTTCCCTCAGTTGGTTCTTAGAGTTTTGTCACTTCCATCCATTTGCTTTCAATTTCTTTCATTGAGAATTTTCCTTTTTTTTCCAAGCACATTACTTTGACTTTTCTGTGACGTCCTTCTTACTGATCTGTTTATTTCTTTTTGAAATGCTAATTTACACCCTTGGAGGTGTTTCTTCTTCTCCACACAGAAAGGTCCCAGTTCCCCCTGGGGACTTGAACCGGGAACCCTCTGGCTACGGTTATAACCCACACCTGTTTCCTTTTCACAAAAAACCTTGAACGATTCATATTTTCTGGCATAGCTGACATTCTTCAGAATCCCATTTCACATGAGTCTCTGTCAGTGCTTTTAAAGCATTGAAAAAAATACATAAATTTAAATTTTTAGATCAAAATCTCATTAGACTTATAGTAGGATAACCTGTCTACTTACTTGTGAGGGGCCTTTCAAACCTCACATGTACCCAAGGGGACAAGGACATTTTGACATTTAACTGCATTGTTGTGCTGTACCATTCCACACAATTCCATAGCAACAGGCTGCTCCCATTACTGTTTGATCTATCCATCAATCCATCCATCTGGGTTAGGGGGCCACTATCAATCTAATAACAAAACGAGTGAGACTAACTGAAGTTAAACATAACCTTTAGTACCCTGTGTATAAGCACTGGTTCCCCAAAGAAGACAGTTCCAAAATAACAAAAAGACAGTGGACAAAGCAGCATCCTGGAAGTTCAAGAGGTCACCATGCAGGGAAGCACTCTGTCATAACTACACTAACCATTAGAAAGGAAATTTTACAACTCGGAATGTTCCGTTCCCATCCACGGCATAGTGTGTAAACTGACACTTTCTGGGATATTCCAAAACTCCCAGGAGGGATGGAACATAGTCTGAGTCAGCACAAGTATTCACCCGTTAGTCCTGCATATCCAACTGGTGGTAGAGCCAATAAGTGACCACAAGAATAGTCACATTATATTTTTCATACGATAAATGAATGGAGGAAACTTTAGTAGACATTAGCAGTGAACAATGCTCTTATTTATGATTTTCATAGCTAATGAATAAGGAAAAATATCAGTAGAAAGGCTGATAAGATTTTATGCAGATAACTACCGGGGATTCCTCACCATCACTCATCCCTACCCCCTGACGGTGGTCCCCCTGAGCCTGTCTTTTAAGTTGGTGGATAACCTATCATTACACAGCTAAGCCTACAGGTGTTTTCATAGCAGCAGATGCTGACACACAAATCTGTGTACCCACTTGGGAATAAGACCACTCTCCTCTGCCGGCTAGGCTGCAGTGGGGCCATCCCATTTTTTAATTGGTATCTCCTGGGTTTAGCTGTGTTTTAAAGATGTGTCTGCAGCAGTACTTGGCATGGAGATCAGTGAGAGGTGCTTTTCTCTCTGGCACCAATACTGTGTGTAATATTAATCTTCATATGACATGGAAAACTTCACAAAACACCAAGGACCTTAGTAATCGTTAGCTAAACTCTGGAGCTCACTGGCACAGGTTCTCAACTGATCCCTTTCAAACCACAAACCTTTTCTGACATGTAGCAAGTTCAGGATTACATACTAAATACCACTTTAAATTTCACCTTGAGCCACTAAAACACTAAGCTTTTGCTACAAATTGTCACACTTTAAATGACCGTGACTTAAGTTCCCAGTTGTGTTCCTTAATAAGAAGACCGACTACTAACTTTGTTTTTACCTTTAACTATTAGAAGTTGGATTTGCTAAAAGATGGATTGAAAGGACACACTTCATACTGTTGGCCGCTGCAAAAAAAAAAAAAAAAGACGACCATGTCAAAACCTACAGCAGCACCACGTGCATGGGTTCCCTCTATTAGTAAAAAAAAATCAACAATTTGCATATCTTGACCACATTTCTTAATTCTATCCATCAGACCTCGCACTTATTGTAAAGAAGAAAAAAACAAAACACAATGCTCTCCAGTTGCCTTTTTCGTTGGATTGGCCTTTTAGATACAATATTTAATGGCAATAGTATCCCTAAGAGTCACTTACAGGTACTTAAAATTACATATAGACACCAATATGAACACAAACTGTTACCATTTTAAGCTGCTAGGTGACACTGAAAAGGCTGATTGAGCAACTTAGAGCGGAGTACAAATACCTCATATTTCTTCCTGAAATGTATGTGTTAATGCACCAGGTTTGAGAATAGTTGGATCTGTAAGGATTCCATTGATTTAACACTGACTTAGAGCCTGCTTATGATGCAGGACCTGCTCTGATACAGGGAGTTAGTAGTGGACGTGGGCGATTACATATTGGCTCCCAGTCACCAGTAGCTATCAGTATAGAGTTAATTGCTGCCATCCGTTAGCTTTGGGCTTGTAGTGTACGTTAACTTTTGGCTGTCAGTTGTGAGTTGTATCTCATATAGCTGCAAGCTCTTAAGTTGACAAATGCTACCTGCAGTGGCTGTTACCTGTCTGGCTCCTAGTTAGCCGCAGTATCTGTCAGGTGTCAGCTTATGTCCTTTAGCTAGCCGTAGCATTTACTACACTGTTTCTGAGTTAGCTAATGCCTTAAGTGTTCGCTCATTATGAAGTCAGCAGTTTAGCGGACACAAAAATGTCACGTTTCATCCCCGTAGCAAGGCATGAAAACAATCAACTGCTAAGCCATGTCGTTGTTGAACGGTCACGCACGCACGCACACGTGCACGCACGCGCCCACTCTCCCCCTGAAACGACGCCGTACCGTGGATGTTGGCGGACCTGAGGTCGTTTCCTCCCGGCTTCGCCTGCTGCCGAGGCTCGGTGTGTCCCACGCAGACTACGAGGCACTCCTACTGCGCATCAAAACCCGTAAACGAACGAGCAGGATGCGTCTCACCTCTTACCGTTTCACCTCTTCCATATTAACAGTCTGTATCTATTCCTCATTCCTAACCTCGCTCTATCCCACCACCACCAACAACAACATTATTCACGTCCTCCTCCTGCCACGTGACCAGTCGGCTGGGGCTAAAAATAGACTCAATGCAAACCAATGGATGCAGACAGACACGACAGAGAGACGGGCAGGCAGACACCTACACGGTTGAGTTTCGCTTGTCTTCCAGTATCATTTTCTTTACCGTGCTGCCTGTTCCTCAGTGCACACAGTGTAGCTTTTGTTCCTATATTTAACAAGAGTTCACGAAAATACAGTTGTCCCTTTCTCAGAGCTTAATAACCAGTGAAGGCAATACATTTATGTACCGATTGTACACTGTATGAAGGCAGTGACATGAGAAAATCTTTCTCCAGAATACTTTAAAATGCAAGTGACTTGGAGAATTCACACGAAAATGTTGATGCTTTATGTGACAGGGAACCAATATGAATATGTTTTCAGAGACAAACGCACAAGCCTTAGGTATACATGGGCCTTTAATATCTCCACATTTATTTTTGACTCAAAGTAAATCGTGATTCTGAAGAATATTTTTTACAGCTACCACATTTTGGGACACTGTTATCTTCTTTTTTTTCTTTTTTTTTTTTTGGAGTAACCCCACTGCTGCTCATAGTAAAACTCAAAATCAAATGTAAAGGTTTACAGCTATATGCTAACCCCCTAGCTAGCTAAATAAACATAATGGGCAGATTACAGTTTAACAAAAAAGATCTTAAAGGAGCTGTTGGAAAAGGAAGCTAAGAACAACATTTATCAGAGTGATGCTGCAAAGAAAGTGTGTTAACTAAAAGTAGCTGACCAAGATCCAAAGCAGAGCAACTCCTCTATTAAACATGGTGGTTGGAGTATTATGGTATGAGAATAAATGACTACCACATGTACTGAGAAATTGATCTCCACTGATAATGGAATTGCTGATTAATTCTGAGGTGGAAATGCTTCCAAACTCATCTGATGCTTAGTCTTGACAAGACAAAGATCCCAAATAGGAAACTATGGGAAGATTTCAAATGTGATATTCTTGAATGGCCATCCAGTCACCTGATTATTATGGAACCAAGAATGGCTTCTGAAAGATTAAGAAAAAACTTAAAGGGATAGCCCTCATTAAGCTAGAGGATTAGCAGAGCCCAACCAGAGAAGACGCTCAGGATCTGGTGATGTCATGGTCCCCTAAAATAAGGAGGGCCATATAATTTTAAGATTTCTATCGGTTGTCATTTCTTGGCTTATTGAGCTTGTAATATTATCAGTTGAGTTTATGAAGGTTACGTACTGCTAGTTCCTGATACCATGATTATTACTCCTAAAATGAATTGTTTAGGATTAATGTTTTAGTTTATCACTTCTCATTTATATTTAATATTATCATTTATTATTTTTAATTGTAGCATTTATGCTTCATGGTATAATTAAAATTTGACTATTTATGCTTCATTTTAGAATGTTAAAACCATGGCTCTGTTTAATATTTCCACATGCATGTGCAATGAAGAACAGCTTACACATAGCCTCACATATAGGTACAAAGATCATGACATACATATAGGCTACATAATGCAACAAACATTTGCTTACATATCCAATATATGATCATGTGATTTTTATCTGTTTGATAGATTAGAATTGCAGTCTTTTCCCGACTATAGGCCACTATTGTTTAATTTTCAGTTAGCACAGGCAAGCAGTAGGCACAATGGACATTGTGGTCAAAGTCAACCTGGCAGGATGGATGCTTGAATGTCTAATGAAGAACCTGTTGGCGGGATGCTGCCTAAAAGCGCCCAGGAAGAATTGTCATTGGACAAGGCACTGCTCGTTTGGACACATTCATCATGAGAACCAACTCAATCCCTGTGGTGAGTTCAGGGGGTTCGACAAAGTCTTTGGAAGCAAACTCTGGAAGACAGTGTGCAGAGGGCACCACAGGTCCAGAGGCAGCTTCATCCCAGTGTTAGCCCATTCTTTAGTTGGAAGCCTGAGAATAAACCAGAGCAGATAAAAAGCACAAATGTGACATTTATTGGTCACAAGCAAAGTAAATCAGCGTTGGGCTCTCACTGACAAAGTTCCCGGAGGATCTCAGTTTGAATTTGGATTGTTAGAATTGGGCTATAGTTATTCATTTTAGCATTGTATTTACATGCCTGTCCATGTAAATTACTGATTGTCTTATTCCTTTCAGAACTATACTTTTGTGTTAAACTTTCTGGCTGTGCCCACAACTTTTCTTTCTCTCTCTGTCGCGGCAGACACACTCTTTAGGTCAACACACACTTTGTTACCACATTTCATTGTCATCTGCATGAATTAGGACCCGGCCTGTTTATGCACAGAGGTAACTACTCAATAGCACTCAGTTGTGTATAGTCCTCTTTGGAAGGTGCAGGCCCAGCTCAGAAGACATTACTCCCATCACACCCGGAGTTCAGGGGCTCTTTGCCGACTGAGACACTTAGGGAGTGAGAGCCCAGCGATGATTACTTTAACTGTGTCCAATAAAAGTAATTTTTGTAATCTTGATCTACTCTTGTTTATTCTCAGTTTTCCAACTAAAGAATCGGATTAACACTATGTTGGAAAATTTGTGTGTTTTAGCAATCGTAAGTAGAGGTTGTACTGTATAAGAAGTGTTGTTGTTTTAACGTGGTTGGTCTAAAATGTATTTGAATAATTTTCAATTAAAGTCTGGATTTGTACTTTAATCATGTCTGAATTGTTTGATTAAGAATTTCAGAGAGAGTGACTCTTGGAAAAGAGTGACTTTGTTCTTAACAAATAAACTAACACTATTTTGGTTTAGAGAGCAATCCTCTCATATATGTAAAAGTCATGCTTCAATGTTAATAATATGTATTATCTTACAATGCATAGATCTTAATATGTATAATAATATATGTATTGTCATATAATACATAGATCTTATATCTATCCACATGCTCATTTCATGCAAATGTTAATCCAGTCATGGTAATCTCTTTATTACTTTTTCCAAAAACAAAAGACTGCAGCACCCTATTGTTTAACAAGACTTTATGTCACCTTATGCCAAAACATATGAGCAAAGAATTTAGGAATGCTTGAAGCTGTTATTTTCTACTCTTATTTAGTAGGCAAACCTGCTTATGGTTGATGCATTGTAACAACCATGTGGACAGAATGTAGGTGATGATTGTGTTCATTTATTATAATGAACACCACTTTTGGGCAGCACGGTGGTGTGGCGGTTCGAGTCCCGGGGGACCCAGGACATTTCTGTGTTGAGTTTGCAAGTTCTTCCTATTTCTATGGGTTCTCTCCGGGTTTTCCGGCTTCCTCCCACAGCCCTGTATGTTAGGTTGACTGGACATTTTAAATTGCCCTTACGAGTCTGCGTGGTTGTTTGTCCTTGTATGTCTTGTGTGTGGCCCTGCAATGGACTGGCGGACTGTCCAGGGTGTACCCAGCCTCTCGCCTATTTACCACTGGGATAGGCTACAGTTCTCCCCGCGAGGGAATAGGGAATAAGCGGTAATGATAATGGATGGATGGAACACCACTTTTCCTGCAGTCATTCGGAAATTTCACACATTTCATGCATAGAATAAATAGAACCCCATTTTCCATGAACAACTCATCATCATCCTTTCATGTTACATTAAACCTCTTAAGGGCAAGCGATCACATTTAATTGATTATGCACAATTAAAACATTTTCCTAAAAGAAATAAATATTCTTCTGATGACCACGAATAATTCTTGTTTGTCGAAAGTAAAAATCTCCATACGTTTCATTAAGTGTCCAATAGGATAAATTAAACATACTGTCAAAAAGTGTGAATGAATATGTTTGATCATTTTATTATTTTCCCATATTTTCCACCGTGATGATATTGTGGCAGTCTCAACCACCATGGGTGCCTCGACAGATTTTCCAAAACAGTGGTTTAGTGTAAGGCTTTTATTTCTCGTGCGGACATACACACTCACACACACACACAGCGTTATGCTCAGTTGCTCGTGGCTGGATCCTGCTCTGCGGTCCTTCCTCTCCAGGTGGAGAGTGATTAGCCAACTGATTCCAGATGTGCCAATCACCTTCCCTGGCACTGCCCCCCCAAGCTTTCCCCACACCTCCCCTCCTGCAGGTGACCACCATGCCCCCTCCACAGATATTCATTCAATTTTTACCATAAAATTGAATGCATTTTTAAATTAAACATTTAAAAATATATTAAATTACTGCAGTTTGTGCGTCAACTTTCATATATAATAAAATTCTATTATATTCATGATAACATGAGAAAAGCACAACAAGATAATAAATTAACTTTAGACATGTCTTTATTTAATAAAAAAGAATGAAGAAAGATTTTTTCCACTGCGTCAAAATGGTGAACTGCAGAAAAAGCCAGTGTTGTGAATTGATCAATATATTAGAAGATTATGTCATGGAAAGCAGTTCATGACCTTAAAAAACTTCCATAAGTTGTTCCCTGTTATTAGAATGAGCTCTTAGTCATCCACAAAGGCAAATTAAAGCTCTACAATGCAAAGTCAATGTCTTGTTTTAACTTGTCCTAGAAATATGGATGTCTTCTCCGGGCCAAAGTCAATTTAAAATGGACTGAGACTAAGTAAAAAAATTGCAAACTTTGAAATTCCTGTTTGATATAATTTACCTTGTGTACTTCAAACTAAGAAGGACAGGCACTATCCAATTGTTGACAATTTATCTAAAAAGAACCCACAAATCTGACAGGTTAGGCCAAACAAAGGCTTAGCCATTTAAACTTTTATTTGTCTTCCGACAGACTGCATCTACTGACAGGAAGAAGCGTCTCATTTAAGAAACCACTTTCACATGCCTCACCAGTGCTGATTACCACAACAAAAACAATGTAATGATGCATAATGGGGCACTGTTTGCTAGTAGTGATTTCAGTAACAGGTTCAGATACAAATAGCATTCAGAATCAAGAGACTAGATTAATGATATTAGAAGACTAAAATGCACTTTCATTGTATGGAAAAGAGAGAAAAGAGTAATAGCTGATATAAATATCTTTACTCCTAGTGTTGCAAAACGGAGAGAGCAAGTTATAGGTCAAACAATGAAAGTGGTTAACAAAAGAGGGAAAATTACACAAGGGGATGAAATGGGGAAATAGCATAGCAAATGAAAGAAAAGGGAAGTCAGGGAGATGGAAAATGTGTTGTCTGCATGAAGAGAGAAAAAATAGAAAACATGGGCTGCACTGGAAGATGGAGAAAAGGACAGAAATAGGCAGTAAGGGAGACATGAAGAGCTATTCTAGTAATGATGTTGTTGCCATGGAGACCCTATACGCAGTCAGACTGCTCCACAGGTGCACTTATGGCACACAAGAGGACTTTTAAAACATACCTGCGGATTGGTGGAGGTCTTCCAAACAGAGGGCTATTGATTGGTTGGCATTTCAGTAAGGTGAAGGTCAAAAGTCATACTGTTGCTTCAGAAATACCTCTAACTTTTTTATCCTGCTATTCTTTCACTCCCCTACCGGTACTCTAGTAATATTTTGGATGATATACAATGGAAAATATGCATCCCCATTCATGGGAGCGCGCCGAACAAAAGTCACCAAGAACTCAGCCTCCTCTCTTGTGTTTCGCAATGATAAAACATTTGAAGTTTATGAATCACAAAAGTTTTGAACTAGTGTTTTTAAACATAACAGTTCTGGACAGTGCTATTGGAAACCCAACGGTTTAATAGATGTTTTGTTAAAAGCCATTTCAGATGTGGATTGTTAGATTTATCCAATAAACTAATAAAGATATGGAGGTGACAATGTTGTTTCAGAGGATGCATTTTGGATGCAATGAAACTGTATTTTGCTCTGCTTACATAGAAACTGTGTGAATTCCATGTACATAAAGTTCAAATGGGCTGATTTAGAATGTAAATGCATATTTTGGCAAGGTATACCAGCATTTACTGGTCATGCTCTGAATGCAGTTTGGGCTGTAACCTACTGAGTACAAATTGTTTATAAAAAAATGTCTCCAATGGTCTTTTGGGCTTAGACTACCACAAACGTGTTTGTCCCAGCCTTTACCTAGAATAGTTGTAGTACAGTATTAATTGGTGAAAGAGATGCTCTAAACTGTAAAATGGTCGGAATATCATAAGTATAAGCCTATTAAGCCTAGCCTTCATGAAAAAATTTGAAGGAAAGATGAGTGAAACAGCTTTTCACAACACATCTATAAAACAGTTGTCCTGTGTAAAACGCTCATGATTCAAGCAAAAGTCAAACATAATTTATTTATCCCACTGGGAAATTGAATGTAGATTTAACTCATTTAGTTACTATATTATTAGAGATTGTGATGGCTGTGGGCCGAAAAGTTCTTCTGTAGCAGTATGTTTTACACAGAATCTGAAGAAGCTTCTTAATAAAAAGTCTTTGTTTTCCAATTAAAATCCAATGACGAGGATGGTCAGGTTTGTCCATAAGGTTCTTGATTTTATGAAAAATCCTTTTTTGCATCATCATTTCCAGAGGTTCCACAATCGTTCCCAGGACAGAACCAGCCTTTTTGATTAGGTTGTTGAGCCTTTTAAGATTCCCGGCTGCTGCTCCAACAGATGACAGCAGAAGGGAGGACACTCACAACAAAACACTTATGATAGATCTGCTACATCTGTAGATGAAAGAAGTCGAGCTTGTACTGGAAGTCTGAAGTGTACAGAGTGAAAAGAAATGGTGAGAGTAGAGTCCCCTGTGGTGCTCCTGTGCTGCTAACTACTTGGTTAGACACACAGTCCTTCAGTCTCACAAACTGTGCTCTGTTTATCAAGTAGTCATTGATCCAGGCAATTGTTAAAGCCTCCACCTGTGTCTTCTGGAGTTTCAGACAAAACCGATCAGGCTGATACTAAATTCACTGGATAAATCAAAGAACATGATTCAGTGCTGCCTGCAGTGATAACCAAACCTATGGGTTTGACCCAGTGATATTCTTTACTTTAGATACATGATATTCCACAGTGAAACAATTGAAAAAAGGAAAGGAAATTAGACTATTAAAATGGATTGCATTTGATGACAAATGAAATATGAATAATATGAAATAATATGAAATGACCAGTGAAATATGATGTTAGATTTAAACATTGGCCAGAAAAGGGAATTACAGCCATATGTACGATTATTAAAATAGGTCAAATGAAAAGCTTTAAAAAACTAAAGAATACACATCATCTTATATTCAATCAGGACTTATTCAGATATCTCCAAATGAGGGACTATTATAACAAGTATTAAAACCACAGGCACCCCATTATAAAGTTACTTTTTACACTTAAAATCAAAAGTAAACAGATAAATGTTCAATAGCCATGTTGGAGATTGTGCAACTACATGGATCCAGACCACACAGACATCTTTTGGAGTTGCACAAAAGGGCAACCTTTTTGGGGGAATGTTCACTTAGTTCTCTTTGATATTTTGGGTTGTGTGATTCCTAAATCTTGCCTTGTGCTGTACCTCGGTCATTTGCAGGGTGCTGTGTATAGTGTAAGTGTAAGTGATCAATATTCAGTCAGGATTCTTCTGGTGGCTGGGAAGAAGATCATTACTAAGAACTGTCTCAAGCCTGATACTCCCAGTTACAAGCAGTGGATGTCCATTATAGAGGATATAATGGTGATGGAACATCTAACACATAAGTTGAAAATAAAATATATATTTGCAAAAAATGGGGGAAATGGTTGACATATAAGGGAAGACATGATTAACCAGATGTTTGCAACAGTAACACAATTTCACACAGGCTCTGTTCTTTCTGTAGGTTGCATCGTTTGCTTTAGTTGATTTTTTTTTCTTTTTGTGTGTGGTTGTCTTGTACTGTTTTTTAACTCTAAAAATGAAATCCAAATTGATAATTAAAAAAATCCTCTTTCATGGAGGCCAAGTTTGAGCAGGTACGAGAAACTGTTGAGGACCACGGTCAGCACCTCTTTCTTCCCTTGAGCGTGGGTGAGCTTGAGAAGATTTGTTCCACCCTGCAAGATAGCAATGCTAAGCTGTCCACTTAGGGTTTGACCTGGAAAGCAATAGCAGGTGTAACAATTTACGCATTCTTGGGTTAGCTAAGTCTACTGAAAAAAGGAACCCTCACAGAGTTTTTCGTTGGTGTCTTATGTGAAACTTTTGGCGCAGACACCCTGCCATCCCCAAGGAAATTGACAGGGGTCACTGCTCCTTAGCTGCGAAGCCAAAACCGGGTTGAAGACCACGACCAGTAATCATCCCTCTGCACCGCTAATCTACAGTGGGGGAAATAATTATTTGACCCCTAGCTGATTTTGCAGGTTTGCCCACTTACAAAGAATGCAACGATCTATAAACTTATCATATGTACATTCTAACAGTGAAAGACAGAATCCCAAAGAAAATTCCAGAAAATCACATCATATGAATTTATAAAAATTGATAACCATCTGATGAGGAAAAAGAAGCATTCTTTGTAAGTGGGCAAACCTGCAAAATCATCCAGGGGTCAAATACTTATTTCCCCCACTGTATTTAAGACAAGCTCATCAGGGAAGCCCAGCGGAGAGGGACTCTCCATTACCACGGTCAACAGATCCAAGTGGAGGAGGACTACAGCCCTGAAGGTGTCAAGCCAGAGAGCAGAATACAGGGAGGTGATGAGCGAACTTTACAACAGGGGACACAGAACCTCACTTCTATTGCCAGCCAGGGTTCACATCACTCTCCCCACTTGGAAAAAGAAGTGGTTGTGCACAGTGGAAGAAGCACGAAGCACCAGAAGAAGCAAAGTTGATTGCTGTTTTCTATCTTTTCCCTCGGGGGTGGTTCTCTGCACTTGGGTGTTTTGGCTACAACTTTAATACACATATACAGGTATATGAGTGTATAAATAAGAATGCATATGTATATGCATATGAACATGTAAGTGAATTGCATGTTTATGAAAGGGTATATGCATATTAGTTTCTCTCAAATAGAGTGTTTAGTACTTTCCTTTTTTCTGTTCAATTCATTTAAGTAGTGGAGCTTAGTAGCAAATAATCATGTGGAAGAATGTTATTGGGAAAAAGAGTGTTTTTGTGGGAGAAGCTTGCTGTCAAGTTTTTGGACAGCTGCTATGATTTTTGGCGAGGGGGCTCAAGCCTGACCCTATTTTTCTGCTTTTAGTCTATAGTTTTAGCAATTGTTCCCCGTCTTGTGATGTTTTACTGGCACAATTAATACAGAGGCTAGTTGTTAGATCATTGCTAATTTGTTACTTATTTCAATTAATAATCTACCTAATATTCTCAGATGGAATGTCGAGGGTCTTAATCCTCCCATCAAATGAAAGAAAGTGCTTGCACTGATCAAACAGAAAAATCTTCTTTTTTTTCTTTTTTTTCCTTTTACCCCTTGTCGTGTTTAGCATTATGGCAACAGAATTGTAATCTGAGTGCCGTGCTGCGTCCGAAACTTTTGCTTTGCCAAGGGAGGCCTGTCAGGGTGAGAACCCGCCCTTGATTATCCAATACTGCTTTATTATTTATTTAAGTTTTATTTTTGTCACAGAAGTAATATGGTTAATGCCAAACCTGACCGGGGGACAGGAAATAAGAAAAAAAAGAGATCCCTAAAACAGGAAGAAAGGAGAGAAAAAAGAAAGAGAGACAACAAAACCATCCATCCAGCTGCTGTATCTGTAGAAAGATGTCCTGTAGTCACCGTGGGCAAACCCGAGGGAGAACCTGCAAACAAACACTATGGGGAGACACAAACAAACTAACAAAAACAAGCAGCAAAAAAATACTGCAGACAAACCTGGGGGAGAACCTGTAGAAGCACCTGCAAGCAGAAACAAGGAAGAGACACACAAACAGGCAGCAAAAACTGAAGGCCGCCCTGACACTGGTAGTAATGACAGACAGGATATATTTCCAATTTTGTACGGCAACTGCACAGAAGCTCAAAGGTGTGTGTCTGGGCAAATGAGACAGTGTGTGTGTGTATAAGCACCGACGTGCAAAACATGCAACCCAGATTTCACACAGATTGTGCCCAGCTAAGCATGCATAGGGGGCGCAACCACCGGCCCTGCTCCAGCAATCTGAAAAGGCAGAAAGGACCCCAGACCCGGTCCACCAGCGGCCCTCCCGGAGCACCGTGACCAGGGAGACCCCCATGGAGACAACCGCCCCCCCCAGACGGCCACTGCACAGAAGCCCCCAACCGAGCCCCCCACGGGGACGGGGCAGAGGACCCCCAGGCCCGAGTGCCACCAAACCGCCCCCGCTGAGCCCCCACCCCTCATCATCCAAGAGGGCCAGGCCCCCCGGACAGCCCAATGCAGTGGGCCAGCACACATCCCAGCACCGCTGACCAGCTCAGTAACCCGGGAGCCATGGCTTGCCCGCAGGATGGCGCAGTAGCGGGGGGAGGCAGGGGCGTGCGCCCAGTCCAACGCCAGCAGCCGCACAGGCAGGCCCGGGGACAGTGGACCCAGAACCAGACCCAATCGAAACCCCAAACACTCCAATCGGACCCACAAAACAACCCCCCCCCAAAGAAAAATACTAAAAAAATAATAATAATACAATAATAATTATAATAATAAAAAATAAAAAATAAAAAAAAATTAATTAATGGAAATAAAAAAGGGGGGTCAAATAAGTAACTAAATAAGGAAATAGTTTGCCCCGCAGGTGTGGCGGGGCGGGCCGCCCCGGGGCCAGCGGCCCCCGGCCGCCCCGGACCAGACGGGATCCCCCAGGCGCCCCCGGCACTGTGCAGCTCCGGGCAGCGGGCGTGCAGGAAGAAATTGGACTTAGCACGAAGAATTAAAAAACAAGGTGCTCTTGGTCATATGCCCACAACCAAAATCCTAAAACATATCAAAAACATGTTGAACTCCAAACCTGTGGTAACTCACAGGAGGCTTCGGCCATACTTAGTTGTCAGGGTCTGATTGCTTGCACCTTCTCACGGGCAGGGTACAGTCCTGTTGCATCCACCTCATGACCTAGAAACATCACTTCCTCATACATGAAAATGCATTTGGCCCTTTTGAGTCGTAGACCGGCATCCTCTAGCCATTTCAGCACCATGGCCAAAGTCTATTGGTCATCTTTCCCTGTGAGGAAAATGTCATCGAGGAAAACTGCAAAACAAGGGATGCCCTGCAGCAGCCCCTCCATGATCCATTGGAATATTGATGGGCTTGATGACACAATGAAATTTTGTAATCTGTATGTGAAGAATCCTTAATGAATATTTATGGGCACATACCTCTTTGCTCCCTCATCCAGGGGAATCTGATGATTGGCATGACTCAGATCTCACTTTGTGAACTTCTGTCCACCTGCCAGGGTAGAAAACAGGTCCTCAATTCTGGGAATTGAGTACTGTTCCAGTTTGGAGATCTGATTTACTGTCAGTTTGTAGTCTCCGCAATGTCTTACTTGCTCAGGTTTTAACACAGGAACCACAGGCGTGCCCCACTCAGCATGTTTTACTGGTTCAATAATCTCCTGGGCAAGGAGACGATCGAGTTCAGCCTGAACTCTTTATATCATGGCATATCGGACGGGTCTGGCTTGAAAAAAACTGGGGGCTGCTTCCTTGTCCACATATATTTTTGCTTGGGGGCCTTTAAATTTCCTGAGTTCATTGTTGAAAACATCCCCGTACTCCCCCAATACTTCCTCCAAGGTCTCTTTTTTCACATGGTGGATTTGGGTTTCTGGTCTCCCCTGCACCTCTTGGAGCCTCTTTCCCCCTTTTGAACACAGAGTGTTTCATTAGTGTTACCCCACAACCTGAGTCAATCTCAAACTGAATGTCTGACTCATTAGTGTCTCTATGAACGACTCTTCTGCTGGTACGTAAAGTGTATCTGTTGTGTACAGTGTGAACATGACTTCATCTGTATCAATGCCATCTTTGTCATCCTCCGTCTGGCTGACATAATTTGCTCCCTGCATTCTCGCCTGCTTGCCAGTCTGCACACCACCACCTCTAGTCTTTGAGTGACCAGCTGGGCCTTTGGACCTACACACTTCCTGAATGTGGCCAACTTTACCACATTTTCCTTGATAAACCTACTGTTCCCCGCCTTATGGTGCTCACTTCCACACATGGGAGTGGCTGGAGCTGCTGCCTAATATGGGTCTGCTTTGCTGACATTTTGTGCACTGCTTGAGGTTTCCTCATGTGTGATGGTGCAAACTCCAAAGATTGTAAGTCTTTTACATGTTTGCTGGCCTGGGCCAGCTTCAATGCCTTGTCGTAGCTCAAATCCGGCTGCATCCAGCGCCTACTGACAACAGTTGGCGCTGAAAGTCATCTCCAATGCCACAGACCAGTCTGTCACGAATAGTTTCTGATAACTTGTCTCTATAGTTGCAGCATTGTGCCATTTCCTCAGAACAGCTAACAAGGTCTGGTGCTCAGTGAGGATTCAGTCGCGGGGTGTCGATTCAAAAACTGAATTTATTTCAACACAAAGCGCACTCTCTCGGAGAGTGGAAACAAAGTATAACAAAAATACACTCCACACGGAGGGCATAAGCTAGTAAATCAAAATCACTCGCTAATGAGGAAAAAGGACGAGGTTCGAAGTAACAAAATAATACTCACTAGGATGCACAATCGCTAGGAGACCAGAACTCAAAAAGGCACTCGAGAGACGCACAAGGGATCAAGGGCAAGGACAATGGTTTCAATGACAAGAGGGCTGCACGGTTAGTCAAGAGACGGAACACACTGGCACCAGACAAGAGGAAACACAGACTATTTAACACATGAGGGAAGTTTAGAATTTAACAGTTCAACAGTCTGATGGCAACAGGGAAAAGGCTGTTGCAGAACTTGAACCTGCAGTGGGTGCAGCGGGACCTCTTCCCAGAGGGCAGAAGGGAGAACAGATCATGGTTGGGTGTGGGGTCTCTGATGATGTTACGGGCTCGGGACACACAGCGCTGGGATAAGATATCCTTTATGGAGGGAAGAGGAGCCCCGATGATCCTCTCTGCTGTCCTCACCACTCTACTCATGTTCTTCCATTCGGATGCGCTGCAGCCTCCACACCAAACAGAGAGACAGCAGGTCAGAATGCTCTCTATGGTGCTTCTGTAGAAGGTCGTGAGGATGGGAGGGGGCAGGTGGGCTCTCCTCAGCCTCCGCAGGAAGTACAAGCGCTTCTGTGCCCTCTTCACCAGTGATACTGTGTTCACAGACCAGGTGAGGTTGTCTGTGATGTGCACCCATAGGAATTTGGTGCTGCTGACCACCTCCACGGCTGAGCTTTTGATGAGCAGTGGAGCGTGGCGAGGCTGGTACTTCCTGAAGTCAACAATGATCTCATTCGTCTTCTCCACGTTCAGGATCAGGATCAGGCACCACACTTAACTGAGCTTTCCACCCCTCATCTTTCTTTCATATGAAAATAATCTCTTCTGATGTATAAATGATCAGCTGAGTCGTACTTCCATCTGGCAGCTATAGATAGTGTAGAGCACTTTTTTTGAGTGAATGGTATAAACAGCAACCTGTAACCATTCAACTAAGTGTATTGTGAGGATGTGTTGGGACATCTCTGAAACCTTCTTTTGTCATTGTGACCTCATACTGCACCAAGGGATGGTTCTAAAATATCATACTACTGGAAGTCTGAAAGGTTTAAACCCACACAGGCAGTAATATGTCCAGCAGCACTAAAGGACACTCCAAGAGACTACATCATTTCAAAGAAAGGACTATGGGCAAACTTGGTCCTGTGGTATAATTATAAGTTATAAGACTAAAAAGAATGTGCACAGAACTATTGGGCGGATGATGAAAGAAAATCTGCGAATAATATGTCAATACGTAACACACACACACACAGAGGCAAAGGCAGTAAAAGGACCAGGGGTGAGTCAGCCCCTGTGAGTCACAGGAGAAATCATAAATGTCAGACAGAAAAATTAGCACTGACACACATAAACACACACACAGTTACAGCCATTGGTATCTGACATTAATAAAGATAGCCTTGACAACTCTTTCACGACTTTCTAAAAGGCTATGAGTGGAGGATTTGACGCACATACAGAGAAACATGTGAGCAACCACATTTCCTTATTGGTGCACATCCATCTATTTTTTCTTACGCTTAGTACAAAGCATTTTTGAAAATTGTACAGAGAACTGATTAGATCTTCATTTCTGGAGACCTTTGATCAACACTTAATTTTAATTTTTTGTGACTGAGAGTATTATTGATGATAAAATTTATTGTGCTGCTTTATTAGATACCTGACGATAGACTGAATTATACGTGAGTGCAACTCCCTCAGGAGGGGAGAAATGGTAGTGCATGGAACAGGTGCAGCTGTTGATGTGTTAAGGATGCATGAATACAGCTTTTTTTTTTAAGTACAGATAATACAGCATTTTTTGTTTGTTTTATCATTACTTTTTTTTTTAGCCTGTACTGAGGAGCAATCAATATAACCAGAAGAGAAGATATCACATGGCTGTAATAGCTTTTTAATGTGGGCAACCATCTGGTCATATACATAAAAGTCTAAATTAAATTTGTCTACATGGAATTACATTTCTTATGTTCTTTTTGTGTTTACCGTAGTTTTTTTCAAATAGTTTTTTAAAACCAGGAAGTATTGAGTTTCACTGTCAAATTAGTGAAGATGTGTTAGATCATTTTTCAATAGTTTCCCATGACTTGGATGTATTCCGTATTTAGTGTTAACAGTGAATTAGTTGTAGCTTAATTTTAGGTGGATTAGTTAGTCAATACACCGTCATGGCTATTGATTAGCTATGATTTACACGGTGGAACCCAAAAGCAGAATGAGGCAGAAATGTGTAAGGACAAGGGAAGGAGGCAGATGACAACAGCAGGGTTAGTAGAACCACAATCCAGATTAGCTGTTGTCAGGTTAATTTGAACTCTTAAAAACAAAGAAACACAAAAGTCATCCTAAAAGGTCCAAATGTAGCATGCACTTAAAAATATGAGCTACAGGTGTTGTTGGAGGGGGAATACAGATTGGTTCCAATACCACCAGAGTTCCTGCTCAGCCCCGCACAAAATGCAGAACAAAACCAAATCACCACATAGAGTGCACTTATCAAAAGTAATACTTAGTGTTTAAAAAGCAGGGGTCGATGATGTTGTGGTCATTGGCACCGTTGCCTTGAAGCAAGAGGGTTCCTGGTTTGCGTCACCAGTACATTTGTAAAATTGTACAATTGTACACTAGAGCGGGGACCAGATGGCACGCACTTATTAGAGGCGCATGGTACATAAAAACAGAGTATGATACCCAACAGATGAGTTGCATTGATAAAGAGAAGCAGTCCAGCAGCCAGTCGCAGTGGAGACAGAAAGGAAAATACAAGTAGAGTGAACAATCCAAATAGTACGGACAGTGGACACCAAACAACGGAGACAAAACAGCAGAGGTTAAATTGAGACGGTTCTAGTAACACCTAGGCACAAAAACAGAATTATCTACACAAGCTAATAAATGGTGCACTAGCTTATCTATGCATACTGTTTAGTAGCATCGAACACACAGACATTGAAGTAGGGATAAAAAACGGGGTTTGCATGTACTTGTGACTACACAAGTATTAGCCATCTATTAGGATTAACCATACCATAGAGCCTAAGAAGACACTTACCACAGCCAAACAACAACAGTCCATTCTACATGGAGGTTCAGCCACACACACAGTCGCCCTACACACAACACAACTGCTTTTAGCGTACAAACAAAAAAAATGAGGAGCAGTCATACCTGTCAGGCCAGACAACCTCTTTCCTGGAAGTGACACAGGTGACTTAAGACATACAGAGGAATACTGGCAGAAGGATAGCTCCTTTTATTCTAGTGCACCTTAATGATTGAATTACACTAGCAGTGCATTGCTGGTGGCAGGATTTACAGAGATGGCACATCTATACTACTACATTTTCAAGAAAAAAGTCAGCTCCATTGTGTTAGTAAAGATTAAAAGGGTACTGACAAATAAAAAGACATGTAAAAGACACCTAGAAATAACAAAAAAACTGAATTGGCACAGAGCTGGTGAAATAGGCTACCTCCTTGTTCATCACCAGAGGTAAGAACACAAATTCATTTTAATTTAAAAATTCCACAGTTCTCTAGGACCGGTGATGGTGGCTGTTATACATGGGTGGCTTGTCACCTAATGCGCTATCACTATTGAATGTGTCATCGCGCCCCCCCCCCCCCCCCCCCCCCCCCCTCCATCCAGCATTGCCAAGGCAACAAACCTTCACAGCAGTGACGTTTGATTCAATCCACACAACACGCCCCCCCACCCCACCTCACTCCATTCTCTCTTCTGACGTCGTAACATTAGGTAGTTCTTGGTTTGGTGTTTCGAGCTTTGCACGATTGGACTTTTACAGCATTAGTTATGACGTTCTGACACGCAGCAACACACCTATAAAACAGCCGTTCATAATAAACTCATTACAGTCCACTTTATGTTACCACGAGGTCACATGATTTGAGCTTGTTTAATCCAAAATACACACGCGCACGCACACATCTGCGCTGAGGGTGGACAGAGAAGGAAGAAGAAGAAGGATCTGTCAAATCCAGACGGATTTAAAGCAATAAAGCGAATCCTGCTGCGCAGTAAGTATGTTTTTAATTCCCGCAAGTGTTGTATATTTTATCGATATTCATAAGGAGACTGAAGAGCCTATGAGGCGTCACTCTCTACAGAGGTGGTTGCGCACAGTCAGTGTAGAATTATACCTCATTATACATATGTTTACGTCAATTTATTTTAATATACTCAGCACTTAAATTTTAAGAGCTTTCATTGTAGTAGAGGACTGTATTAGTACAAGTTTTACTGAAGTGGCGATCATTTAAGTTTAACTGCGTTAATCAAACCAAACACATAGATAAAAAAAAAAAACTTCAATTTCTATTCGTGCCCATTTCCTCATTAACCCACGTTTGTTTCGTGCCACACTTCCTGCTCTACATGCGCAGCATCATGAATCTTCAGCTGATAGAAAACATGAGGAGACATAAAGCTCATGCAGGCTTCCACAAATAGTGTGTTTATCTTAACTTATTCAGACATGGTTTAAGATGTTTATCATAGTTTAGTTAATCTATCTAAATGTTTTGTTTTTCGGCCGAACTCTTTGCACACTTAAAAGGACATCTACCCATTTTGTGCATTTACACTAAAATGTCACTACAATTCAGTGGGGTAGGTAAACAGGTATAGCATAGTGGTGGCAGTTAAATTAACTGGGCTGCTCAGTTATCTCCATCTGGCAGTGAGCTTGTATTCCTCTCAGTTTTTAACAGATGATTTGTCATACCTTTGGCTTTTCTCTATATAATGGCCCCAACATTATATGGTTGCATAATGTAAGTTCCAAGACCCTCCAATCAGTTGGCAACTGCTCTTTCCTTTTGAGCCTTAGCCAATTCCATATGACATATACCAGTCTGAATGATAATACATGAACATACTGTGTGTGCCTCATGTCATTTAATATGAAGTAGGGCTACTTTACCACACAAACAGATGTGACTAGTTGCTGCCGTTGCAAATACTGAAATGAGTTTAATTCCATTTCCATTTCCTGAGTACAATTTGACATATACATGGGTCAGTGTTATTTTTTTCATAGTCAACCATAGGGAAATTCATTCAGAATGTTTGCTCTTTTTCTTATAAAGATAGGTATTATTTTAAGTAAATTTGGTCTGTTATACTGTATATAACAAATATAAGTGTAAGTTAGTGTTAAAAATAACTTAATTAAAAAGGGGAAACTAAAGGGGAACCTGTGTAACAAATGGGAATGTATTTGCAAAGAGGATCAATCACAAACAGCAATTGTGTAGCACCCACATATTTTTCTTAGTGAACAGGTACAAACAACTACACACAATCACATTCACTCCTCAATTAACCTAACATCATGTTATTGGACGGTCGGAGGAAGCCATGCAAACTCCACACAGAAAGGTCCCAGTCTTTTGGGGGACTCAAACCAGGAACCCTCTTGTTGTGAGGCAACGGTGCTACCCACACCACCGTACCGCCATAAATAACAGCTTATCCCTCACTACATGTGGTGGCAGGCAGGTTCCCTTTCTTTCATTTAAAAGCTGAATTAGTTAAATGTCATGTCATTTTCAAAGAATGATAATTACCCAGGATAATAATTAGAACACACTAAACTGTCACTAAATTGTTTTTGTCTGCCTCAGATCGCTAATCATATTAACTTGTGTCTTTCTGTATCTCAGGCCATGGAAGATTCAGTCCCACGTCACAGTAACTCCGTGTTTGTGGGATTGGTGGGAGCCTCTCAGGTACTTGGCCTGGTTGCGGTTGTGCTTACTGGTGTTTGGATGGGTCACTACAGAGGGGGTTTTGCCTGGGATGGCTCAGCGATGGAGTTTAACCTGCACCCTCTATGCATGGTGCTGGGCTTAATCTTCTTGCAAGGCGATGGTAAGTCCCCTAATGCCTCAGTAGCAACGTCAGAATATATGAGGAACCCAAATCTAAATTTAACTACAAATACACATGCCCTTATTTCTCGTGAACCTCTCGTAAAATGTTCTAAACATTACAGGGTAGTCCCATCCAAACAAAGATATTTTTTAAAAATGTGTCTCACTTAACCACATATTGGCAATTTATGGAGGTATTTGAGGAAATGAGGACCATGATTTATGTATCCAAACAAAGTATGTACGTCCATCCAGTAGTCAGAAACTACTCTACGTGGCTAAAACAAAAAGATAATAAAACAGGATGTCTTCTTCCGTCTATTCTAGAAGGGAAACCAGAGAATATATTTAATCCAGTCTGTAGTCATGGTTACAAGGAGTCATTTTGGACAATACTGATTTAATTGAGTAAAAACAAGAAAAAGGTCATACGAATATCAGTGCGTCTTAGACTTGCCCTCAAGCTAATGTGTTGCTGACCTGTCGCATTAAGTAAACAATAACCAGATGCCAATCAGTCCCAGCCCTTGCTTAAAACCCAGTAAATATTGTATGTGGTTATGACATTTCCAGCAAAGCTTTGACAGAAGGATCCAACAGAGAACGGTGGATGGGGCGTGGAAAGTGTGAGTCAGCGAAGAGTAGACTCCTTCAGTCTTTCACTCCAAATAGAGCTTCCCAAATACACTTAGCTGCATACTTAATTCCTCAGCTACATAAGGTGCTATAAAATAAGATAGTGTGCTCACTTTTATCAATGCTTCTGGATAACTTTGACCAAAGCTATATAGCTCTGAAATGAAAATATGAGAGAAGTTCATGATACTTTTGTCAATGGATTTAAGATTCACAGCTTTTCTGCACGGTATTTCACTAATTTGTTGAAATCAAAATAATTTTCCCTTTTCCTTAGTGTATGCATTCTCCATCATCTTTTCATCATCCCAAAAATATTGTTACTCACCTGCTTACAAATGTTACAAATCAACCTGAAAAGCGTTGGATTCTTAAATGGCACACAAATGATTATTTTGTTAGGATGTGAGGATCAGGTATGTTGTTTTTTTAAGACTAACACTTTTTAAAATCCGCTTTCCATCTTCATTTCCTATACTGAATTGATGCCTTATTATATGCCATTAAAATACATACAAAAATATGATATCTAAAGTGGCAAATTTTTAGTGTCTGGTATTTTCTCACACTGTTGAAGATCCTGAGAATGAAAGCTATCCGGCTCATCGGTTTTGTGTCTGGAGGCCTGGGTACTTTTGCTGATGAGTGTAACCACATTAGCACAACCGCTCCAATGCTAGATTACATTACAGCAATGGAGGAAAAGGTCAGGTGCACATTAAATGTGGACTGAATAGAGGGATTAATGCCAGATGGAAACACCCTGAGGAGTTCCCTAACACAGGCACAGACACACATCTGTCCTAATTTGGTTAATTTGACAGCCAGCCTTTATTTTTCTGTCCGAATCAGCATCTTCTGCTAATTTAAATTAATTTAGACAGCTGAGATGAGTAGACTCTTTACTATTCAAGCCTGTTTTGTGGCAGGAAGTTAAAGTTGAAAGCAGTTTATGGGAACAATGAAGCTGCTGGTTGTGCCAAAAGAAAAGATTGAACAGTCACTTTACCCAAGAGAGATAATTAAATCAGTCATGTTTGGTACTTTGTTGCATACCCTTTACAAACAAATATTAGTTGAAGTCAGAGAAAGATTATGTTGTGGAGCAAATAGCTGTCAGACTCACCTTTGCAACCTTTCATGGGGAACTTTTAAACAGGGACATGTCACATTGCGGCATACACATAATTTCGACAGCATGTGAGAATCCCTCTTATACCTTCTGATTACATTCTGATAAGGTTCTGTGCATCTGTGACCAAAACATTATCACTGTTCTATACCACTATATCTGAGATACTACGTCTTCTATCATCAACTTGACATAGAACATTCTGTACCTAAAAATATATGTAGTGTGAGCAATGGCACGAACCCACTCCCCTACAAAATCGTGTGCTGACACCATCAGTTTGATCTAAATCAGGTCACTTGAATGGCTTGACAATTACAGAATATTGATTTACTTCTTTTTACTACCTCAGCAGGGTGTTTTGGGGTCTTATTTAGCTCTAGGATTAAGCTCCATCCAATAAGTATGGCATCATTTACTTGAACATGAGCACATCAGATGCTTCTGTCCACCTCAGATCATCAGCAGCTCCATCATCAGTGAAATATCACCCCTACTGTCATGTTTAACAGATGAGCTGCTCTGCTTTGGATTTTGGGCAGCTCGTTAGATACCAACACTTCTCTTCTTACCATTACAGATTAATTCTAGACGTTTTGGTCCTTAAATTAGCAGTCCACTGTGTTCCTGTGGCTAACTAGTGGTTAGTATCTAGCAGAATGACCTGTTGTGTTTTTGCAGAGTTTTCACTGAATAGTAATCTCTGTCAAATACAAACTTTCCTACTGAGCTGCTAGACAGGAAGGATATTTTTTTTTCCTGATAGTGGGCATTTCTGTATCAACAGTAGAGGTGTACTTGGTTGTTCTGTGTTGTTTCAGAACATTTCTTATATTAAAGACAATTTAGAAACCTGTGTAACGATAAATATCTGCTCCAAACATTATGGAGACCTGAAATGAGAATGACTATAAAAAAAATGTTCCAAAAACCTTAAGGAGACTTCTGGTGGCCCCATGCGGTTACAAGCAGCAAGCCAGGGAGCTTGTGAAAAATAAAAATAGCGCTTCAAGACTACTTTCGGAGCAGATAAATGACTAAACCTATGAAAATTTGATAAAGAAATTCAAATTGCGAGAGATGGACAAAAAAAAGGAAGGCTTAACAGAAAGAACAAATATGGGATGTAGCAATACCCCATCGGGAACTGCACAGGGCAAGACACAGGCTGCACATGAACACGAATCAGTAAAATTGGCTGAGTTACTGAGACAAGAGCACACAGAAGCAGCAAATGACAGTATAGACCTGTCAGCTTGCTCTGCAATGACTTGAAAATATTAAACATAATGGCAAGGAGAATGGAGAAGCAGATAACTAAATGAATCAAACCAGACAGACTTTATCCCCAGGAGACAAGGTGCTAACAATATCAAGAGTAAATTTAATCTTATTTCATGTGTCAAAAACAAATCCCAGCCTACTGTAATGAACTGAGGTCGGACCCAAAGACGACCTGAAACAGGTCAGTGACGATTGAAGAGGATTTATTTAAAGGGAGAGGAAGCACAGGGTCTCCGGACGCGCTGCTCGCGCTCACAGACTGGCAGCTCCTCGCTTTGGGGCTGAGGTCCGCTTGAAGAGGCTGGACTTGTGCAGGGGTTTTCCAGGAGCGTTTATCCAGGGGGAGTCCGGGTCAGAACACGAGGAGGCCAATAGATCCAGCAGCAGTACCAGGGGGAAATCCAGAGGGAGGTCCAGGTCTAGTTCCAAGTCAACGACGGACACACGCTTTGCCTCATGTGAAGAAGCAACTCTTCCAGAAGGATGACCCTTAGAGAAGACAAACCACATGTTTTTGTATTTTTTTGTATTTGTTTTTGCATAGGCACAGACAGTTAACAGGGGCAGGCATGCTCTTGTACTCATGGACAGGCAGGGTCAGAAACACAGGTGGGCAATCTAGGGTCCAGAGGTTGTCAGAGCAGGACTCAGGCAGACAAACCAGAGAGGGATCAGGCAGGCTCAGAAAACAAGGGCAGAGACAGGTCGGGCAAAATACAGGCAGGCAGGTTATCAGAATGAATGCTGGAAGTTCTCACCGGGTTGGCTCGAGACTTTCTGGTGCTTGAGGCTGGTTGGGACGTAGCTTAAATGCAGGTGAAGACAGGTGGAGCCAATAACGGTTGATTGCAGAAGGGTGGAGACTGATCAGGAGTGTAGAATGTGAACGGGACCAGCTCCAGTGCCAGGAACGTCACACCTACCACTTTGCTCAGTTTAGATGCACAGAAAGCATTTGACAGAATCAAATGGAATTTCCTTTACCAAACATTAGCAAACTTTGTTTTTCATATGACTTTCATAGACTGGGTAGAGATGTTATACAAAAACCCCAAATCACAGATTAGAATCAATGGATGTTGCTTAGACTTTTCCTCACTTAAAAGAGGAGTCAGACAATGAGACTGTCTGGGTCTTTATTATTTGCGTTAAGTATTGAACCGTTGGCTGAATCTATAAGACAGAATTCAGACATTCAGGAAATAAGTGACCAAGGAGGACTAGAACACAAAATATCACTATTTGCAGATTATATATTAACATGTGTAAGTGAGCCTGCCACCTCGTTGATAGCCCCGGTGAAAAACTGGAATGAATATGGGGAGATATGGGAGCTGCTCCACGTTATGAGTCTGTGTGCCAGCATGTGCAGACGATGCGAGCGCAGCCCGCCCAGTCTGTTGATATATGCCACGACCATGGTATTGTTGGTCCTGAGCAGAACATGCTGTCCTCTTAGCAGAGGCAGGAAATGTTTCAGGGCCAGTGACACAGCTTGAAGCTCCAAGCAGTTTGTATTAAGTAACCGCATTTGCGAGCTCCATGTGCCATTTACTATCCTGCCTTTCTAGGTGGCTCCCCAGCCTGATCGAGAAGCATCCGTAGTAATGACTTTCCTGTCTGAGACATGTCCTGAAAGCGGTCGAGTCCAGGGACAGACCGATAAACTTGATGTTCTGAGTGGGAATCAGAACACTCTTTTCCCAGTTCATTGTAAAATCCAAGGTGTCCAGATGAGCGATCTGGTATGAGCCAGGGTTTGTTGTTGCGAATGAGCTGCCAGAACCCAGTCTTCTATATACATTGCCAAACGCACTCCCCCTGCCATCAGGGGCGCAATCCCCACCTCGGTGCATTTTACAAACACCATCGGGCTTAGCGAAAGGCCGAATGGGAGGACCACATACTCGTATGTTATGCCTTAAATGGCAAATCATAGGTATTTTCTGTGCAGGGGATAGATAGGGATGTGCACGTACGCGTCTCTATGGACACGAACCAATCACCATAGCAGATCCGTGTGCGTCAGCATCCTGAACTTGTACTGCTTCAATTGTCTGTTCAATGTGCGCAGGTCTAATATGGGACACAGGCCACCGCCTTTCCTTGGGACCAAGAAGTACCTCGAATAGAAACCGTTTTGTCTCTCTTCTTGAGGTACTATCTAGACAGCTCCTTTTTTAACAGGGAGTTTATCTGCAGTATGCGAGCTTTGTCCCCTTGCGTCCGTGATTGCAATACGCCGCACAACGAGTGGGGTTATGTCTCCCCCTCTCGGCGCTATGTGGGGCTTTGCAGCCGCACTTTGTTTGCGTTTTATTTTTGTTTTGATTAATAATCCAGACTGCACCTTTGTTTTTGGACCTGGATGCGCAGTAGACAAGAACTTTATTAATGAAAAAGAGGGGATGGTGTGTGTTTTGGGGTACTGGTGTGTGCCCTTGTAACACAGGGCCTCTGCAGGACCGACCTTCTTCAACTTCGGGCCGCTTTGGACCGTGAGCGCTGGGGCGGCATCTCTTTAGGAGCCCGGAACACGGCCTTTCTGAACTGGGCCGGAACAGAAACTTTTCCAGAGGGCGGATGGCAGGTGTCTGGCTGGGACCAGCATCCCCCTCTGTGGGGGAGTCCTAAGTGGCTCGCCGTTTTTTCTTGCCCCCGTGAGTGGCTCCAGGGGTCGGCTGGGTCCCCTGCGTCAAATTTGGGGCAAGGGGCTTCTTAACCCATGCGCCTTTCGTCTCCGGTGCTTTGCTCTTGACTGCCACCTGAGCTTGAGGCTGATACCTAGGGATGCGGTACACCCTGGGCGAACATCTGCTCGGTAGCTGCAGGGGGTGGGGGAGACATCTTTCTTGGTAGGCACAGTTGAAGCGCTTTCCTTCTTTTTTTCTTCTCCCCACACCGTCTTTGCATGGTGGCCATAGCCGTTCCAAAGAGGCCCTTCGGGACATCGAGGAGGTGGGCTTTCTCTCTTTGGGACAGGCTGGAGAGATTGAGCCACCTAGCTCTCTCCTGCAGGACAATCAGGGCAATGGCGCTCCCTGACGCCTGGACCGCGCACCTCTGCAGGCGTAAGGAGAGGTCAGTGACCACACAAACTTCTTCCCACACAGCCGAAGAGACTTGTCATGGCGGACTTCAGGCTGGGAGAAGGGTTCATGCCCACCCAATCCAGCGACGAGCCTCCCTGTGTGGAGCTCTTTGCCGTGACTGGGTTGCTCCACGTGCTAGTCGCTTCCTCCAGGCGTTCGGGGAAGAGCTGTCTGGTGGAAGGTTTAGCTTTAGGGAGTCGCCTTCCCTCATAGCGAGACGTGGAGGTCTCGGCTGGTGTTCCGGCCCCTCAACGCCCAGCTTTGCAGCTGCCCTCCTGCAGACGTCATGCAGGTCAGTTCCAGCGGGCGGGTTTGAAGAGCAGCCACTCGCATCCTCCCTGGAGGTCGGCTTTGCAGTCAACCCGGGAGTAAGAGGGTCGTCCATGTCTGAGTCCTCATCGGACTCCAGGCTGATGGACTCTTCCCCAAAGTATGCATCCTCCAACACTTTCATGGTGTCCTCTTCTGCCTGTAGCAAGCATGATTCGGGTACATGGTGTACTGGGAGCGGGGCTACAACATCAGGGTGGTTGCTCCAGCTGGGGATCAGGGGGATAGTGTCTCCCCCGGGGCACTTGGTCTCTGACTCTGGCTCTGACTCTGGTGGTGGTGGAGGGTTGGTTACCCCCAGCAACCGGTCAGTGTTCGACAGGCTGGCCTGCCTCGCTAGTCTGCGTCGCAGGCGACCATGGTTGCAACAGCAGCTTGGGCGTGTTGCAGCCCAAGGCACGCCAAGCAGGTGTAGTGGGTATCCGCCCACGATATATTATTTCCGCACACACACAGCTTGGTTGCTGGTGTGAGCCCCTCCATGCTACCAGGCAGCTACTGCACGGAAGCATTCGAGCTGGATGTTGCTATGGATGGGGGGCGTGCAGTTGAAGCTACTGTTTGGGAACAGCTAGCTGAGTTGCTACTGTTTGGGAACAGACTATCTGTCACTGAGGGAAAACAGCCACTGTTTGGGTACAGACTAACGGACTCTTGTTGCTTTGCAGCAGCAGGGAAGCGAGTGCGTAGCAGTCGGCGACCAAGTGGTGTGCTCGCTCTATGACCATTAGCTTGCATATAGCAAAAACCTTAATCCGAGAGTTGCTTCTAGGAGCGAGAAGAGGTTTAAGACTGAAGTGATGGCGTGATGCTCCAGCCTTATAGGAGGAGGAAAACACTCCTCCTGGGAGCGAGCGTCACGTCTGTCGGCCAGTCAGGACTGGGGTATGGAATATTGTTTCTGGGGACAAGTGCAGGGGGCGTGTCCCATAGTGAGATACCGAAACGAATGTTGAAAGAGAACTAGCAGTCCAACATGGAGGGAGTTTGATTGGAAAATCAAAATGAGGTATTTTAACAATCTAATTGTCACATCAAAGTTCAGGAATACTTCAGATAGGTGTTGGAGGGGATGTGGACGAGCAGGGGACTTCATACATATATTTTGGGACTGCCGAAAGATTTGAGATTTTTGGAAAAATATCCAAAGGCAGATAAACCATGTTTTAGGTATAGATTTTGGCTTAGATTCAAACTGTACAAAGTGGGATAACTGGAGCTCAAAGCTCTAAAAACAGTGGAGACGACCATTGGCTTGAGGAAGTGCCCCCTATCCCCATCACCCTGCAGGACTTCCAAGTCACCACAGTGGAGTCCTACCTGGGCACCACCATCACCCAGGACCTTAAGTAGGAGCTGAACATCAGTTCCATCACCAAGAAAGCTGGGCAGAGGATGTTCTTCCAGCGGCAAAGGCTAATGATGGTGCAATTCTACCCAGCCATCATAGTGTCCATCTTCGCCTCTTCCATCACCATCTGGTATGCTTCTGCCACTGCCAAGGACAAAGGCAGGCAGCAGTGTATCCACAAGTTGTATATCAAGACCAATAGCTCCCGCCACAAAAACAGTTCCATACTCTCTGCTACTGGACTCAGTAACAAGCCCAGGGACCCCCACTGACTCTGTTGTGCACCCCCCCAATTAGACATTACATTATTGTATCATGTGTTATGTTACCCTGCAACCTTGGAGGGCTGAGGGTAATGTGTATGATGA
>CAJRST010008890.1:15118940-15135953 GCA_907169785.1 Menidia menidia | reverse complement strand
GAGTAGAGCCGCTGCTCCTCCACGTGGAGAGGAGCCAGTTGAGGTGGCTCGGGCATCTGATCAGGATGCCTCCTGGTCGCCTCCCTGGGGAGGTGTTCCGGGCTCGTCCCACCGGGAGAAGGCCCAGAGGAAGACCCAGGACCCGCTGGAGGGACTATGTGTCCCGGCTGGCCTGGGAACGCCTCGGGATCCCCCCGGAGGAGCTGGCCGAAGTGGCCGGGGAGAGGGAAGTCTGGATTTCCCTGCTCCGGCTGCTGCCCCCGCGACCCGACCCCGGATAAGCGGAGGAGAATGGATGGATGGATGGAAGTCCAATTATGTTTGCATATTTTAGTTTCCACAGCAATCCAAATGAACACAACTAGCAGGTAGCTCCTTTTGCTTCAGCGAGGCTTATATTCTGCTGATTCAGGCACCCTCAAGAAAAACAAACAGAATTTACTCACACAAAGGTTGCTATTTACAGTGCACTTTTTTTGGCAAGTATGCCCCTTTAAAGTTCAATTGGTTATTTCAGATGTAGTCCGCCACAAGACAATAAAGTTAATTCTCTCTTCAGCTTTGCTGGTCTACAGAGTGTTTCGCAACGAGGCAAAGAGAAACGTGAAGCTGCTTCATGGCATCATTCACTTGTTTGCCCTCATCATCAGCATCATAGGTGAGAGCCTGCCAAAAACACAATATACCTGATTTAATACTTTGAGATATGTCCTGAAAATTTCAAGGTGTATGTATGTGTCTAATTGTGTGTACATAGGTATTGTAGCTGTGTTTGAATTCCACAAAGCAGCCAAGATTTCAGATATGTATTCTCTGCACAGCTGGTGCGGCATGGCAACTTTAGTTATTTTCTGCTTACAGGTACGCACACACTGATGCACAGCTGAAGATGTGGTTGAAATCAATTAGCTAACCTTTCTCTCTATTTACCTCAGTGGGTGATGGGTTTGCTTTTCTTCATGTTCCCTGTTGCATCGTTGTGGTTACGAGCCATGTACCTGCCCATCCACTTGTTCTGCGGCCTAACTCTGCTGGTCATGGCTATTGGGACGAGCCTGCTCGGCATCACAGAGAAGCTCCTCTTCAGCATCATGTATGTCCAATTCAATCGGTTTCTAAATTCAGTTTTGTCTTAAAACACAGAAAGTATGATCTCTTGGCAATTGAATGACATAATCCATCCATCCATTAATTTTCCCAGCTGACAACAGGCGAGAGGCAGGATACACCCTGGACAGTTCACCAGGGTATATCCTGTTTCAGTCACTAAAGATTAAAGATAGCTGATGTTTGTTTTTGTGAGTCATTTCCCTGTTTGTTTTGGTAAGTCAATACTAAAAGTAGATAAAATGGTTAATATTAACAGATGAAAGCGGTTCAATGTTTGTCAGTTTTTAAATGTGTGGAAACGTGGAAGGTATTTTCTATCACCTAATGCTAATTTTAAAACACTTCTAAAGTTTTCTTCAATATAATTTCATAAATGCAGCGTGCAATAAAGCTTTAATGTTTGTTTTCTCCCGCGACCCCATGAGGGAATAAGCGGTATTGATAATGGATGGATGGATGTTTGTTTTCTTTTTAATTATGTTTGTCTTGACAACAATCAATGCGTTTTGATCTGTAAAACATTCCCAAAAAACCTTAGACCATTAGCTCTGATAACACAATAGACCATAGACTTAACCTCCAGGTTAAGTTTATGTTATGTTAAGGTTAGGTTTAAATTAACCCCCAGGTCTATTTCAGGAGTTCTTAAATAAAAATGACACCAAGATGTTAAAAATACACAGCAGAGGCCCAAATTCTTTGGTTAGGATCTGCTCACATTGATATGATTCTGTCTGCATCAGAAAGTGAATTCAAAAGATTTATAATAATTATTAAATTATTAAATGAATTGGCATCAATGAATTAAACTACAAGTTTTGTCTTCACACTGCCAGACTTAACATTTTTCCCAACCAATATAACATAACATACTGTATAACAAGTCTAACCCGTAGTTCCTGAATGTTTCCCCTCTGTCTTTATTCCAAGGCCAACCTACCCTGAATTTTCTCCAGAGGGGGTGCTGGCCAATCTATTGGGAATCCTGCTGGTGCTTTTCGGGGTGGTAGTGTGTTACCTGGTCACCAGAGAAGAGTACAGACGCCCACCAAACCCAGAGGAAGAGTCTCTGTCTGTCCACTTCAAGACCCTGACTGAGGGTGGGTCCCCAGCCACACCCTGACTTTGTTCTGAATCATTCCTGTTCATGTGAATTAAAACAAAGTTGTGCCCATTTCTGCCAGCAGTTTATGTGGATATACTTTAAGTGGTCATAAAAGAGAGAAGTGTTAGAAGTGTAAAAATCATTGACATACTGTAATGATGCCTGTCTTCTTCCATAAGGATTACTTTATAGCCAAGTTAAATTCATGGAAAACAAAAAGCAAGTCAATTCTGTATTTGGTGAATTTACGCTAGATGGAGCCATAGCTCTCTGTTAGGTTTCCTGCTGGGAATATTGGCATTGTAGGGTATTTTCATGTAGAGTTTAGTTTTACTTTATCTTTGACACCGTTAAATGAGTACATTCTGAAAGAACAGGCTACATGCAGTATCACGCCCTCAGATACTAAACGTGCTGTTTTACAAAGCTAAACCCTATAAACCACACTTTACGTACATAAAATCAACATAATAAACTGTTTTCAATATCAGGAGGGACACTACCTGGTAATCCATGCTTTATGTAACTCATTGAAGGTTTTTATGTCAAACAATGGTCAACACATGGTCCTGGTTTGGATGATCAGCTCTTACTGCCATGGCAGGCATATATTTGAGATTAATTTTTAAAATTTTAGTTTTAAGTTCAAATATGTGTAAGTGAGTGCTGCAAACGGTTGGCTTTGTCGATACAGTGTTACTATGGTTTTAGCAAAGACTGCATTGGGCTCCGTGTTAGCTTTCATTTTCTGTTTTGGTGGAATTAAATTGTAGCTGAATTACACCAAATTGTGTTTTAAAAAAAAAAAAAAACTAAATCAGGCTTTTAATGTAGCCATTAAAAATCTTCTTCAGCTGAGCATTTTATGCAAAACCTTCATAAAAAATATAGGTATCCAACAGAGAACAACTTACTAGGCACCATCTTTTGAGTTGAAGATCCACAAGGAAAGTGTTTCACAAACCTTAAGATTTCACATTATTCAAAAGAATCCAGCAACAGCTAAATAAAATAGGGGAATAATTTAAATACACTAACCTTTAGATTATTCCATTACTTATAAAGATAAGATGTAAACAATTTGTATGTTTTATCTCAAGAAAAGAAAACCCTGGTAAATACGTGGTTTGAGCATCTGCCTTTGTTGAACATATTTTCCTGTAACAATTTAAAGTTATGCTACATGAAAACAGCATTTTCTCTTTTTAATAATGACTGAAGGGATTTAACTGATAAACTTGAATTCATATGTTTAGTAAGTTTGAGCTCCGTAGTGCCATATTGTGCTTGTGTAAAAACACAAGCCATTAAACGAATGGAGAACAGTAGTATGTAGTATGTGTCTTCGTCCACAATTTTGTTGATCATACTTAATGAAGATCTATAAGATTCTGGAACACAAAATTTGATCTTTGTAAATGTAAATATCAGTCATACAACCTTTAGAGTTAGTTTTTAGATGTGTGTAAGTATGTAAGTTTGATGCTCTAAATATGTCAAACTCATATATTTGAATGTGTTTGATTATTGTGCCTTTTTGGTGTATGTCAGGTATCAGTTCTAGTGCCTGATGGAGGGCATTCGTTCATATTTTTTTTTACGATGGTGCACTTTCCAGTCTTTCTCATACAATCTGAAATACAGTGTGTGTATGTGTGAAATGGCTTCACTTTTATGTGGATTTGTCTTGTTCATTCACGTAGCTTAAAAGTATTTGTAACAGTCATTTTACAGGACAAGAGGTATTTAAACATTGAATTCGCTCAAAATAAAGGGTTTCCAATTCTTTACTTGTCTGGCTGTGACCTTTAAAGTAAACTTCCCTTCTGGTCTTTTTACTGAATGTTTAAAAAAATCCTTTCTGATCTTGTGAAATTTCTCTGTGCTGTTGAACAGTCAGATTTTCACAGATGTGAGGGTGTGATTAGTATCATCATTCATCACCCTCAGATATGATGCAGATTAACTCTAAATCTGTGCAAAACCACTGAGAATTAACTTCACTCGTGCTGGACATAAACTTGTAACATGGAAAAATAGTTATATTTATGGGTTTGTAACATTTTAAACCAAGTATGTTTTAATACACTGTTTTTTTAGTTTGTGACTGATGCATTTCAGACAGCCAAACACATGGATAAGGCATTATCCTTGCTCGACAAAATCCAGGAGGCCTTAACTGAAACAAGTTGAAAACCATCACCATGTGTTGGTATAAAGTTTGATTAAACAACTGCTTTTATTAGAGACAAGAAATTCTTTGTTTACTTCCAGAAATTAAAATAAATTGTAGAGTTCAGTTGAAAAAAAACTATTAAACAAAGTCCAAGAAAATCGTTCAGAACTGGAGGACAAAAGCCAAATCCCAGTCCCGCCCAACTGACCCAGTTCCTTTAATTTTGCACTGTAAGTAGGTAGGGTAGGTGACCAAGTTGTTGTCATCTTACCATCCAAATAGCAACCAACATCCTTGTTAAAGGGCAGCAAAAAGAAAGTCTCATCTACCCCTGTAACATGAAACACTTGGCCAAAATGCAAGGCCCAAGGGAGCAACTTAGATAATGAGTGGGACTGCAAATCACTTTTGTTGTCAAAGAGAAGTCTCAGAAACATCCTCAGATTGATTAGTTATTGGGTCAAACTTAAGGGTCAGTTAAAAGGTTGAGTAGACGTTGCTTTTTGGACGTTTTGAACCTCGCCTCCATTATGCAAAGAAACAAGTATGGAGGAAGGTCAATAAGAGGAAAAAGATTACTAGCATCAGGATATGAAGGCAGAGTGACATTTAAACTGTAGAATTCTGTAGAAGGAATTAATGGCATCTGCATGTGCTTCCCTCTAAATGCAAAGAAGAATGTTTGATGGTGTGGGTGTGCACTAACACAACCTTTGACTGACTTACATTACTTAATCATACCATGTCTAAAAAACATCCAGAATTAAATAAGTAGTTGTCTTAGTAGTTGTCCATATCAATTAAAGCTGCAGTAGGATTTCACTGCTTCTCATGACACTTCCAAATCAAAGCTAAAATAGTAAATTACTGGATTGCTTTTGGCCACAGAATTAAAAAAAAAATCTAATAAGTACATCCCAAAACAACAAAAGAATTCAAATAAAATTATACTGCCATCAATTGGTAAGGTTTACTCAACATAATGTGCGTAATGTAGGTATATTATTTATTTGCATTTCGGGATTCATGTATTTATGTTTAGTCACAGCTGTCCCTGCAAGGTCACATCCAAAAGGAGAGAGACGACTTTTAACATGTCTGTCATTCAGCTTTATTCTTCTTTTTAAAGGTAACCCAGCAGTTAATTTCAAACACATATCCTTGTTTTAAATGTTCAATAATGACATTTTGCTTGTGATAATCTTCTTGGATTTTAAATATAAATTTATTTTACAGTGAAGATGCCCAGAATCACCACACTGTCAGAGAACATGGTGACCCAGGGTAGGCGCATTGTTTGACTCAGACAGTCACACAGACAGTCAGGGGGCTCCAGAGGCATACACTGATGCACATGAAAACCCAGTTTCACACGATGTTGTTTTTACATTATTCCTTTTCCTTATAACGTTTTCAACATTCAACCACCTTGCTGTTAATGTGTGTAAGCACTACAATAAGACGCCATTTTTCATTCCCTACTGCTGCACTGTGAAAATGGGTGTTAGCACCTGTTTTTACAGCTGTAATCTCCTTAGCAGTAAGAGATAAGGGCAGTCATCCGAGAGGTCTGAGGTTCCAAAACCTCTAACCGATATGCTTGTACATTGGAAAAACATAAAAAAGGAAATGAAATTGAATATTTTTGAGCAGAAAATACATTTTCAATCCCAATTAAGGAATACCAGCAGTTCTTTTGGAAATGTTGCCTCAGGAGTGACAGTTAGATACCTCTATCAGGTTTACCAGATAATATTTTTGTCTTTTAAAATTCTAAATTACTGCACTCAGGCCAAGTTTTATTTCAAGATAGATGCAAAGCCTTAAAGTTGGTGCTCTTTAAGGACATTTTACTACACTGAGTGTGAAAGATACTTTTATTTGCTATTCATTTGTATTTAATTTGTGCATCTTAATTCAAATGTGTTTGAAATACCGTGTCCAAAATACCTGTACTATGATGACAGTGTGAGAAAAACACAACAAGATTGGCTTATTTGAAAAAGACCGCGAGCCCTCCTAAAAACATAATTTACAGACTTTTGCAGGGTATCTAAAATACTGACAGTGTGCTGATTTAGCTGCAAATGGCCACCACGGTGCTGTGCTTTATGAGTTTATCTGTGTCTGTTTTTTGGAAGCACAAATTAAAATCTGCACACCAAACTATCACTTGAGTTAACAAGCTGTGTCACATACGCTCAGGGAAGAATGGAAACAAAGTAGCCATTATTTATCCTTTGATTTGGCCCGATGACCTACCTCTGTCTGAGAGGTTCTGTGGTTGGCATTTTTAATTTGTCTGTTAGTATGAAGAATTTCATGCCTAAGTCAAGGTATTTTGTTCTATACACAGTCTCGGTCTGCGCTTATATTTTGTCAGAAACACAAATTTATTATGAACCTTCTCATCTCGCAAAGAAAAAAAACAACAAAAATAAACCAAAACCAAAAATGGGTGGGGGTTTGCTAAAACACCAACAGCAGGAGAGACAAATGTGAAACTTACGGGACTTGCAAGTGTCATCTTTCCAATAAATATGTGAATGGTTACATCAGCTGGAAGCAATGTGGGTTGCATAAATAATGACCATTATGACTTCAGGATTAAAAAAGGCTTCATACAAGAAATGAGAAAATATCAACAAAAACAAAAAAACAAGAATGATTCCCATGCTTTCTACTTAAAGCATGGTAAAGACAAAAAGGGAACTTAAAAGACAATTTTACAAGGTTATGCAGAAAGATGTTTGTAAAGTTTCAGAGCTCTTAAACTGCCTCTCAGTTTGTGTTATCTGAGTGAAACTTCACAAAAATAAACAGATAAAAACCAAAAAGGAATAAACATTATGGAGACAAAACACTTTTTTTTTACAGTTAAATACAGACATAATTTAAAGAAGATAAATATCATCTTGCTTGTTTATGCACAGAGTCAATGCTTTTTTAAATCTTGTCCTAGTTTCTAAAAATGTGGCTTGTCGTGAGTCACTGGCCAGCATTCAGCAGGCACAACTTGCAGAGTCTGGATCCATCTCTCCATTTCAAGTCTTTACATGACATGAGAATGTTCACTGAAGGCCTCTGCAGCAGGAAAAAGGTAACAATGGTGCTATAGTACTCGTTTCTCCAGAACCTCCTGTTATGGAGATGCAATAACGTCAGAAATGATCATGAATGGGAAGTTAGGAAGATTTCTCCACAATCTATCTCTTCCTTCTTGTGCTTCATCCTCCTAAAAGATGGACGAGAATTTCTTGAGTTGCTATTCTTGATAATTGCCATTCCATTGGTTAGAGAAGACCTAACTTTATTATGTGACATGTTTTTAAACTTACACAGCCTACTAACGAGTTCTTTTTGTGCTCGTCTCTAAACTCGGCAATGTCACAAAAACCTTGGAGCAGCAAATTACCTTATATTCTGATATTATTTTCTCTGAAACAACTAGTTTTGAATCTCCGTGGGTACTGCTGAATACATACAACAACATAAATCAAGTGCAGCCACCTTCACAAACAGAGAGTGTGCAGTTACACCCATTAGAACTATGACTTGCCTGTCCAATAAGGTGGAAACCTCATTTGTATCAAGCAGTGCATGAATTCCACAGTCCCAATACATTTTGGAAAAAAGTGTTACATAACCTCCTTTTATCTACTTTAAGTTATCTTTTTAGTTGTCTCTACACGTTTGACTCGACAAAGGGCCTTTTTGGTTTGACAGGAGAGGCAGGACCCGTTCTCCTCTCAGTCGGTCTGTCCGAGCTGCTATGGAGAACTGGGAGTGCTCGGGCCATCCTCACATCCATGTAGGAAGGATTCTGACAAGCAAACTGTGCTACGCCCTCACCCTTCTGATCACTGCCTGCAACCACCTCATAAAAGTCTGGTTGGTTGTCATGGAGAAGGTGACCATTGTGGGCATTATTATTGCTACGGTTGTAGTAAGCAATAGACGAAGGCTGGTGGGGAGCGATGCCTCCATGGTTGGCAGGGACTTTGCTGGGTGAGGTGACTACTGTGTCCACTGAAGACACAGCCCAGGAGCGCGAGGGGCTGAGGGAGGATGGTAAACTTGATGGAACTTGTTGCTGATACTGCTGGTGCACACGCACAGTCTTATCAATTATACCCATAAATGGAGTGGTCCTAGATGAGCGTCCTGCCTCTCCAGGATAAGTCCCCCCAGCAATAGAAAGCTCTGACTGCGGGTGGGAAATTGGAAAAAGATCGTCATGATAACCAGTTCCACCACCAACAGAATCTGAAGGTAGATCGATATGCAGGGCAGACGCGGAAGTCCTGAAGCCTGAACCATGAACAGGGGACTGTCCACTTGTGAGACTGCCACTGCTGGAAGAGAAGCGAACACTAACACTCTGGGAGTGAATGAGAGGTCTGGGTGGTGGAGCCGAGGACGATGTTGGGTGGGCACTGAGAGGGCAGTGAACCCCACCCTGGTTGTGGTACTGATGATCGTGTGATAATGGAAGCCTTTCAGAAGGCCCCCCTTCTGCTTCTGTAACTTCCATTGGGTAGTAAGCAGCTTTGGACTGGTTGCGACTGAACTGCCGGGACTGGACAAAGCGATTTAATCCTGCCCGCTCCAGTCCTGAACCTCTTCCATAGGAAGATGTAGTTCTTGTCTGGCAAATAAGGTTGTCATCATCATCATCATCATCATCATCATCCAGTGCACATGATGCTCCAGAGCTAAGAGCAGCAGGACCAGGGCTTACATCTAAAGTGCTTGGGCAAAAGCCTTCTCCAAGCTCTGCTAGTTCTTGGGGCAGATGTGCAAACTGGGAGTAGGCAGAACTCCCCAAAGCAATGCTGGATTGGACTGTGGAACTGGGCTGACTGGTTCTCACAGTCTGCACTTTGGCTTGTTGAAGCCACTGGCCTTGGCCAGGATTGTGCTTCTGGAGGGACCTCTGATTGGATAGAAAGTAGTTCTGTTGCGCTCCCTGATTCTGATCAAAGTGTTGCAGTACCGAGGCAGTCTGCGACTGGAGGTGAAATTCACCACCTCCTGACCCGGTATGTACGTTTTCAAACACAGGACAAGCTTGTTGATGATGATGTATCGGGGAACAAGAAGGGCTAAAATTAGGATAGGATGGGGGTATAGCTGAGGGAGCCGAATGACCAGGGGAAGAGATGCCCGTGGAGTGGGTGGGACTGGAAATGTGATGATGCATGTGAGTGGGGGACAGGGATGAGGGTGATGGCCCTCCTGAGTGGCAATGGGTGTCCAAACACTGAACGGCTCGTGAAGGTTGCAGGGAGGAGGACTCTCTTTCTCTGCAACTCCACTCTTCATCCCTTTCCCCCTCCTCCTCTTCCTCTGTAAGCCCCTCCCTGTCCTGCACCTGTAGACAACCTGAATCTCTGCACCTGGCTTCATTATGAGACATGGGAACACTTTGTTGATAAACATTGTGAGATGAAGTAGAGCAGTCTTGCTGTTGAGCAACCTGCCGGCACTCTTCTTTAACCCGAGACAGCAGACGCTGGATCTCTCGGTTTGACGGGCACAAACGGCTGGCCTCAATCAGGTCTTCCAATGCTGCATAAAAATCTCTAAATGGGAAGAGAAAAGCTGCCTCATCAGAAGTTCCAACATACACAATGTCAATTGGAAATGACAAAAATGTCAAAGGTCCCATTCTATTTAATCTGCTGTTTACTCTAAAGTAATTACAACCTTGTAAAACAAATAAATACACTTTCTTGTAACAAATATTCAATAGTACTGGGGTAACTGATAGCTCCTTGTCATTTTTTTTAAGATCGTAGATGTCATCTGAAAGAGTAATGTGCCTGATAGCGTGATTATTTGTACATTTTGTCTGCTTGTAATACTTAGCTCAATGAACTCACAACAAACTTTGTTATGTGAAATGATTAGGATTATATTATCATTCAGAAGCTCCTTGAGAGGAAAGAGGGGGCTTTCTTGTTGATTTTACAAATGCATTCATTTCATAAAGGATGAACGAATAACTTGTTCAAATGTTAATACAATCATCAAGCTTAGAGGTCATTGCAGTGGCCAAAATGGACAAAATTAGTCTTTACTCCAAATTTGCAAAGTTTGTGATTCTGATCCTTATTTTTCCCATATGAATTTAAACTTGGTCTCTAATTCATTTACCACTGTTATTATTATCATCATTATTCATCATTTATTTACCATGGTGGAGGATTTGGAGTTTGAAGAGATAGGAAAATTATTTCATATTAAACTACAGTATCAGAAGAACAGTTAATTCTGACACTTCAGAATGACACAATGGTTACCTGCGGCTTCGTTTGGCACGAGCACGGGCGTAAAAAGCTTCATAGGATTTGGCTTTCAGTTCCAGAGCCTTAGTTGCGAATTCCTCAGCAAGGTTAAAGTCCTGAGAAGAAAAGTATTTCACAATTCAGGAAGTCAGAAACTTTGGAAATGTATTGCCTAATAAAAAAAAGAATAAAACTTTCTGGAATTTTACTGGTTATAATTAAATATGTTCCAGAATGAGACTCACATTCATCTTTCGGCGGCAGCGCGATAGGTTGAGCAGCACGCACACTCTCATCTGTTTGAAGGTCTTCAGCTCATCTCCTGGAAACTTCTGAAGAGCTGACTGATAGGAGTGGGCAGCTTCCCGCACTTTACCTTGCTAGAGATACATACATGGAAATCAATAAACGTATTGAGAAAATTGTGCAAGATCAAGATCAGGTCTAAGTAGGCTTCTGCTGGTTACCTTGTAGAGTTTGTCTCCTTCCTGGATCATTTTACTCAGCAGAACCATTAAAATATCTGGCTTAGAAGTTGCCATGGCCCATGTTGCTGGTCCTAAACAGACACCACACACTCACAAGTTAATAGATATCACTGTCCCGTTCTAATTATACTTGTTTGTATTAGTTACTGTTGACCTTTTTTTTCATCAATTTGTACTTTTTATTTTAATTATAGGCGTAGTGTAGCTTGTTAAAACATAGTTTATCTGAGTTAAAAAAATTCTTGCAATCATCTTCAGTTTGGCCTATATCTGCATTCTGTCCAAGTTTGAAAGCAATATGTTTGGGTTTGTTGATGAGTAACAGCTCTAACACCATATAACATTTTGGTTAGAGGAGTCAGATTTGTACCAAACAGTCCAGGCTAAAATAAAAATGTCTACAAACATGAGAGACAATGCCAACTCTTAGATATATTAGCATTACAACAATTGCAAACTTGCTAGCATTGGCATTTATCACCACTAGCATTTTTTCTGCAAAGAGAAGAAATATATCTTAACTATAATATTTAACATACATTACAATAAAAAATCTAGGTGCTAAATATTTGATGTGGGGTCATGTGAGAAAGAAATTTAAAATATCATATTTGAAACATCTCAAGTTTCTGTTGAGAACCTTGCCTGTCTTGCAGTTTTCTGTGCCATCTCTATAAATCTTAGTTAATAAGAACTTGCTTCTACCTATTTTAGCTCCCTTTTTAAGAAGAGCGATGACTGCTGAAGTGTTCCTGCAGCCAACTGCTCGGTCCAAAGGGCGCATCCCGCTGCAGTCCACATGCTCTACAGATGCACCATGATCCACTAGATACTGCACCTGACATGGAGATGGACACAAATTTAGCATTTCTTAGTTGGTGTCAAGTTGACAGAACTTTAGCTTTTTATAAACAACACACCAGTATAAACTATGGTGGAATGAACCCACAAATGTGATATTTTAAAATGTACTATACTCATAGTAATCATAGTGATTTATCAAAGTCTGTGTCTCGGCTATGTAATAGGATGCCATGTTGTGAGAGTATCAAGGGGGGAAATGCCACGCTTTATGTAGCTTTTATGATAAATTAGAGGTGTGATTGATTAAAGTGCCTGCGTCCCTAACCCATAATCTGTCAGATATGGGGATGCTGAGATTTAAAATGAAGTGGAAGGTAGAGTTATAAAGTGATTACACTATATACAGTAAAATAAAATACTGAAAAGTAAAGATTTTGAAAAACTTTTCTATTAATCCCCCCGTCTTCCCATGTTCAGATTAAGTCAAGTCAATCAATAACTTTCATGTTAATTATTTTGTCATATTAGCACACAACAAACACTCATTCCAAAAAATTCCACATTCATGTAAGTGAACTATTCTGAGTTTGATAACAGAATGAAAGTTATATAAAAAAGAAAAAAATCATTTAGTACTTGAACAGTTTATTTCACAAATCATGCACACTTGTGGGGCATAGTGATGCCTAGGTGGTATCAATAACATTCTTTGTCTTTTGGTCTCTTGGAGAAGAGACCAAAAGACACTTTAGTTCCAAACGAATACTCAGTGTGGTTTTTTTTTTACAAACCATTTCTGGGTCCCCACAGAAGGCCGCCAGATCCAGAGGTGTCCTTCCACTGCGGTCAGCGTGAGTTGTGGCAGTACCTCTCTCCACCAGCTCTTTGACCATCGTGAATTGGCCTTTTAGACATGCCCAGCTCAGTGCTGTTAAGCCTTCCCTGTCAGTCTGGTTCAGAGACGCCCCTGGAAAGAGAAAGAGTGTCACCTCAGTCTACATCTGAATCATAGATGTTAATATTACTAATCTACACTTGACAGAGGGTAATCTAGTTAACCAGTTTTTTGGGATCATTAAACAATAAAGTTTACTTGGATTTGATTCTGTCCAATTGAAATAAACAACTTGAATCTAACTCTTTGCTGATAAAAATCATATTATTTAATCCACTAAATTCCTTAAAGGCTTTGCTACTCATACCAACTATTTGTCGTGTTTGTCAATGTAATTTGCGTCTATTTTGTCCCTCTGACTGTACAGCAATATGCAGCATAAACCTAGTTGCTTGGACAATTTGAATTTTTTTCCTATTTGCTTTCATGTACAGGTATACTGCACTGCTATAATTTTAGTTTTTTCTGGTGTAAACTGTATGTATAATATTTCAAGATGAAGCTATCTTTTAACTTCTGCAGATTTACAGTGTATCGATATATTTATCAAAACGGAGCAACCTCTCAGGCATTAGCCTATGCCTGGACGCAGTGTGAATCTCCACCCTACTTCATACTGTCTTTGCATCCCTGGGCAAGATTTGTAATCCAACCCGCATGTGTATGACTGTGGTGGTCCTTTGGGAGCTTTTGAGGTAAAGAATGATGCTTCCACATCAAAGGATCTACATCTATAACTGTCCTTCTGCCAATTATATGCCAAATCCCTCTTGTGGTATGTTAAATTCAATTAAATCAACCATCCATTTTCCGAAGCAGCTTATTACTAAGCCTATCCCAGTTACTATGCGAGAGACAGGCAATTTTAGAGTTCCATATTAACCAAACGTGCATGTTTTAGACTGTGAAAGGGTGCCAAGAGTATCAGGTGAGAACCCAAGGATACATAGGGAAGTGATAGTGCAAACCACCTCACCAATGTGCAGCCCCGAAAGTCAAACAAATTAATTCACCATCATAGGCATAGCTGCCATGGCAAGCTTGAAAGATGATGTTAAAAAGACTAAGGGCTCACACACAAAATGATCCTGGCTCCAAATGGGAACCAGACTAAGTAGAGGCACACAGACTATTATCCAATGTAGAAATAGAACACTGAGAGGTAGAGCTCAGGGGGGGACTAGCTTTATGTATTCTGAGCATTTTACCAAGGAAATCTGGCCTATCCACATTAATGCCCACATGGGTGAAATTAGCTTTAGTAACAGGAACAGGGTACTCTTAAGATACTGAAGTCAAAAGAAAAGATCAGTTTTAAGAGAGATGAAAATCCCAAGATGGCCTTCTTCCAACTACTTATTTATAGGATTAATAAAAATGTAGATCTCTTCTTGAAGGTATGGGCTCCTTATTTGGTAATGACTGGAAGGTAAAGGTTATCAGGGTTAATATATGTACACTCCGCCATATACCCTTTATCCATTTTAACTGAGGGAATAAACATGTCATTGTTTTTGTGATAAAGCTGTCAAGAATGTCCATCTTTTTATTCAACTTTTTTATTTTTTGTTTGTTTTTTAAAGTTTTCTTTTACTCTTTGACTTACATTTAGACTTACATAAAAAAGTTTTAAAAAACTATCTTTTTTATGTTTATATAATGGTTTTATGGTTTTATGGCCATTGTTTTTAACAGCTTTCTGCAATCTGATATCTGAGTGATGGTGCCAGCCTGTTGCAAACCTTTATATTACCACTTCCTAAGATAAAGCTATTTCCTGTTTTCTGGAAAAAAGAAAAAAAACATAATCATCAAAAATATAAAAGCGACCAAAAGTAAAGTTTCTCAAAGGAAATAAAATGATTAGATTCTTGTCTCTTATTCACAGATACTTTCTGCATTCCAAAGAGTAAAGGTACATTTCAATAAGGGTGTGTCACAGTTAGTGATTTTGTTTCCTGTTTTGTTTTTCTTGTGTTTCTAGTTTAGTTTAGTTTTTTTGTTATTTCGGTTATTCCTTGATTCCTGTTCCTCATGCTTGTCTGGACTTTTTTTTTTAGTTTAGTTTCTGTTGACTGCTATGGGTTAATTTATTTTTCCACCATTACTGACAGTATGTGTGTGTACTACATTGTTTTGCTACAAACCTATACATTTACAATCAAGCCTCAAAACTATAATCAAGGAAAAATTTCGAGCAGTTCTTCATGTAAGATAATTTGTGATAAAGAAAAGGATGAACTTTCAGTTGTAAAACCTACAAAGAAGGGGGCTTTACAGAATCTGTGTTTTTATCAGAGAGAGGTGTTACCATAATCCAGCAGCAGCTGGGCAGTGGCCATATGCCCCTCTGAAGCTGCCGTCATCAGAGCCGTCCGACCCTGTTGGTCAACCCGGTTCATGTCAGCCCCATGATTCAACAACAGCTCCACCACCTGATGGAGAGATGCGAGTGCAACCAGTCACTGATGATCCTTGCTGCTTAAAATGGCTTGATCCCAGTGTATATGCGCTCTGCTTTTTACCTGCCAGTGACCCCTTCTCACGGCGCCCAAGAGCGGAGTGATACCCTGCCTGTTTTTTTGCTCCACATCTGCGCTCTGATCCAAAAGGAGCCTGCAAACAGACAGACGACCGCGTCCTGCTGCCGCCGTCAGCGCTGATGCACAAAGAGGCAGATGGAAATGAGAAGAAAACAACTACCACTGTGAGTTCCTGTAACATCGGCTCACCAACCCAGAATTAAATGGTTTGGACAAAACCTTAATATGTGGTACAGACGGTGTGTGATTACTTTTCAACAAACTGAAAAATACTATTAGCCAACATTTGACAAAACACAGTGAAAACAGAGAAATGATGAAACCACATATTGAATTAACTGAATGAAAAGGTAAAAAACAAAGAAACAAAACACAAAAGGTGACAGAGGTGCCCCAGGTGTGATTTTAAAATCTGTTGTATAGTGCAAAAGATGATGATAGTAAGATACAACAGATTTGCAGAAAAATATCCATGTATAGCTTTAACAATACATATCTTGATGAAAAAGTATATATAGGGTGCTTGGCTCTGCTTGCACTACCACATGGTTCTGTCAATCCTTGAAATGTTCAAAATTTGCATTATATCCATTACAGTTTTCCACAGCTTTTATATGTGTAATTTGCCATTCTCAAGCCAAAACTATCAGAGGTTTGTCTCCATAATGTTGTACCAAGTGGATTGTTTTGTAAGGGTTTTAGTCACTCTCTATTTTGGGCCCATTGTACTACTGTGGCAGTAAAAGTTGGTGTGGTTAATAAAGTTTCAACTTAAATAAACTTTATTGTAAACCTGACTGCTTATTTCTTGAGTGCAGCTAATTGTTAGGCAGCAGTGCACTCAAATGCATCCAACTGAGTTGTGTTTTATTATATCAAGCAGCAGGACAGCAAATAGAAATCTACTCTATGTTATGACAATTTAACAACTGACAGAGTGATAGAGAACAGAACTTTGTTATAAAAGCAGTGAAGTTCTTATTTTTTACCTATAGATGTCACTACTGAGCAGTCACTAGACTAGCTGTTGGTGGAAAGACGAGTGGGTGGCGTAACAAATCATGCAAAAGCTGAAGTTAATGTGACTTTAATTACACTGTAGAAATCTGATTCAAAACTGGGCTGGAAAAGGACTCCTTCAAGAGTACACTATCTGTATGTGAAGCGTGGACCTCTGGACTGACTGGGTCCAAACTGGTAGGCTGCTTTCTTCCTCTGATGGATTTCAATCACTCTTTATCCATCCATCCATCCATTTTCATAATCGCTTATTCCCTGATGGGGACAGGAGCCTATCCCAGTAGTCATTGGGCAAGAGGCGGGGTACACCCTGGACTGTCCACCAGTCCATCGCAGGGGCATACAGAGACATACAGGGACGAACAACCACACACACACTAAGGGCAATTTGGAATGTCCAATCAACGTAACCCAAAATGATTTTTCAGTCTGTCATGAAAGACTTGACTTGGAAACTATTTTTAATAACTGTGCCTTCGCCATTTGAGATATTAAGTTTCAGGTTCCTCTTTCATGCCATTTATTCCATGCCTTGGTCTGTCTGTCTGTCTGTCTGTCTGTCTGTCTGTCTGTCTGTCTGTC
>CAJRST010008890.1:15096489-15118930 GCA_907169785.1 Menidia menidia | reverse complement strand
GTATGTATGTATGTATGTATGTATGTATGTATGTATGTATGTATGTAGGTATGTACTGTAGGTAGGTATGTATGTAGGTAGGTATGTATGTATGAACATGACATCTGACAAACAATCACAGGCTTATCACTTGTAAATAACTTAGAAAAAAGTGAAAAAACTACAGAAGAACTAAAGTGATTTATCAGACCTAGTATAAATAGTTCCAGGCTCTCATTGTATTATTCTACAATTCACTAATTTTGAATTTGATGCTTGAAACAGATTCCAAAAAACCTATGGAAGGGGCAGCAAAAGACTGGAAAAGTTTGGAAAATTCACAGGTGAAGGTGTTCAGTTGAAACAGATAATGTGTTGTGACTGAGTAACACAAGCAGATGCAAAATGCTGAGAGATTGAATACTTTGTGAAGCACTGCATGGGCAAATTATCCATCAGTTTTCACCACCTCTGCTCCAAGAATAGAGAGAATCCAGAAACATTCCTGCCTACATTGTCCTGTAAAGCGGGATTTACAAACCCCAATCCTTGAGGGCTTTTGTCCTGCAGGTTTTTAGATGTTTCCGCTCTGACCACACCTGACATTGAATAAATCTCTTCAAGAAATTGTAAAATTCTTCACAGGCCTGCGATTTGTGCAATGATTTGAATGTGGTGTGTTAAAGCATATGTTAAAGCGGGGAAACATCTACAACCTGCAAGCTAGCGAAAGTTCTGTACGCTCCTCTCCAACAGAAGCCACCTCAGCGTGTGCTAAAAGGTTTATTTTTATTTATGTATTTATTCTTTGGGTGGGCTAGTCACTGTCATGAGGTTTAAAGTGTACTGGAATGTCATGTTTGACTCTTGCCACCTTGGGCATGGTAACCTGTTTGCATTTTCAAGTACCAAGAGGAACTCCAGTTGCATTCACTCAAGCTTTTAAGAATCCAATGACCAGGATGACTGAAAACTACTAACACATATTTAAGAACTGTTTTAAGACGGTTTGGTAACCGTCAGTTTGAGCTTTATACACTATATCTGTGTAGTTTCTGTGTTTGGAAGTCATGCTGTTCTGTTGTTATGTATGAACACTGCCCCAAGTTCTTAAGAAATGGAGTTTGTTTTATGATGCATGTGATGGCACATAGGAAATGTAGTACAGTCGGATGACATCTGTTGTGTAGTTTTGCAGTACCTGTCTCTCCCCACAGATTATCAAATATGTTGATCTCAGGTCTTTGCTCCTCTTCCTCATCTTCTTCTGGAAGATCCAATAAGTATGAAACCATCTGTACACAAATTCAGCTATCATCAAATGTATGCACGCATTTACAAAATAAAAATAAAAATAGTATATGGCATCTGTTTTTAAAAAAAGTTTTTATTAAGAACCATGACCTCGTGTGAGACTTACCTCCACCTGGCCCATACCAGCTGCTGCAATAAGAGCCTGCTGTACTGCCTGGCTCTTGCTTGCCCCTCTCTGGCTGCAGCAGGATATGCAGCTCCAGTCAGCGGTCTTCAATAGGAAGTGCAGCAACTCCAGATGACCCTGCTGGGCTGCGAGAACCAGTGCTGACCGACCCAAGCTGTCTACGTGACCAACCTGTGTGCCCAAGTTGTGTAATAGCTCAGTTTTGTTAACAACAGTCTCAATGAGGGACAACAGCTTTAACAATCTATTGGTTCACGAGGATAATGTAGCATTTAGTCATGTGAAAGAGGAAGCTGTTTATGTGTAACTGAATTATGACACAAAATATTCTGACTTCAGACTTAGAAGTCTTTTATAGAGTGACTAGTAAACATTTACACTTTTCGGGAATAACAAAGCATGTCTTTACACATAATTGAAATCCCACAGCAAAACAATCCATCAGGCACAGTGGCAGTCAGCTACCTTGGCTCTGTGGTTGCTTAACATGGTGGCAATGTCCAGATGACCAGCAGCAGAGGCAAATCCCAGAGCAGTCAATCCATCATGGGACTTAGCGTGTACCTAAGAAAAGCGCAGACAGAAGTCCAGCATAAAAAACTACACATTCAAGAAAGAAAACGAGAAATCGTGAATAAAGATTTTCTTTTAAATAACCTGAGCCCCGTGGTCAAGCAGTAACGCTACAGCATCAGCATGGCCCAGGTGGGCATGTACACACAGCAGGGGTGCACTATTGAGGACATCGCAGCGGTGGTCCACATTGGCTCCCCCCAAAATCAGCAACCTGCTCACCTGGGCAGAAACATAGCCCAGTTAGGATCCATGGATCATTTAGACATTGGTGCATATGAACACTGTGCTACCTTGATGTTGGGGGTGTAGATGTTGCGCAGAGATGATAGAACGGGGCTGAGACTTGCTGTGCTGTACGACAACCACAGCCCCTGAAGGACAGAGGAGGAAACCCCAAGCTTCTTACTCAGACCCTGCAGGATGAGAACATGATGTACATGGTCAACTTTTTTTTGCCAGAAATACATTTCTGTTCTGCTGTACATGTTTGGCACTCATTCACAGTTTACATCAAACTGAAAAATACTTGACCTGTGTACATGTTGGGTAAAACCTTAAAATTACATCTTTATATAATTGAGACATTACAATGGGGGACTTTTTATTTTCAAAGGAAAAATCCTTACTAATGAATCTTTACTTGAAGCAAAATGACTTATGCCTGACACTGAAGCTAATGCAAAGATTAAAGGGAGATTTAGAAGTGGACATGAAAAGAGAAAATCAGCTGATCTGGAATAAATGTAATAGCGTTCTTTTTCATAATATTCACTCGGTGTCTCGCTATGGGATGCAGCCTCCTGCAGCCCTGATAGAAGCATTTATCTCAATCCGCCAATCTTGATTGGCCGGTGAAAGTGTTCGTCATCGCCACGCTCAGTAACCCCGTTTACGAAAGCGTGCGCAGATCACGTCACCTCAATTCAAAACCTCTTCTCACCTGAGAGCTTATCTCATGACAGAGCCTTACTTTGCTAGCTTAACTGTCCACAGACGAACCTTTCTAGCTTCCGTCGCCGGACGCTAGCTCTGTGCTCTGGCTTCTGCTCTGTCCGCTCACTCCAGACCGGACTGGTGTCATTTTAATTCCGTTCACTCCACGGCGGAATCCCTCTCGGCTCCCCTCCACGGACGCCCGAGTCGGTCTAGTAATTAGCACACCAGCTATTTTCTTGACCCCACCACGCTAGCACGCCAGCTAGCCACGGTCCCTTTCCCTACAAGCACTCCAGCTCGTTAGTGAATGGCGACCGCAATAGATCCTCACACCAGAGGAGACTGGCGTATCTGTGGCTGCGGGAATAAAATTTCAGGGAAAGACACCCACCCGGTGTGGTTTGGGGGTTGACCACGCCAGGTTAGCCCTCGAGATTCCCGGGTCCTGTGGGCACTGCAAAGTGTTCACGGTCAAAAGCCTCAGACGCAGGCTAGCCCGCCAGGCTAGCCTCTCAGACCGTGACCCATTTCTCCCCGCCGCTGCCCAAGGGGCTGCCGCGGAGGAGGATGAGGACATGGCTGGGGAGGTCCCGGAGACTAGCTACGACTGCGCTGCCCAGTGCGAGCAGCTCCGTGTCCCCCCGTTTCCCGAGGAAGACGTGCTGGATGTCAGCCTCATGGAGGAGGATGACGACACCTCGTTCCTCATATCAGAGGACGAGGAGGAGGATGACACCTTCATGGCACCAGCCCAGGCTGAAAAGCCAAAGCTGCCGAGCTCTTCCACCAGGGAAGACAGGGGAGCGAGCTCAGCGGCTCCCTCCCTCCACGTGGACCTGCTCGACATGTGCAAACGTGCGGCAGAGAAACTGGAGGTCCCCTGGCCGATTGCAGTAGCAGAGCCCACTCAGTCTCGCTACGAAGGCAAACGGCTTCCCCTGGCACGGAATGCGGTGAAGCAGCTTCTTCCTGTCTTCCCCGAGTTGCTGACTGAGCTGTCCAGGACATGGACTAACTGCCCATACAGCAACAGGAGTCCCATTTCGGGCGCAGCATCCCTCGATGGCGAGGCGATGGACGCCCATGGTCTCCTCTCTATGCCTCCGGTGGAAGTCCCGGTAGCTGCGCATCTCTGCCCGGGCAGCACGAGCCAGCTATCCGCGGCTTCCCCCAGGCGCCCGACGCTGCCGGCTAAGCCCGATCGGTTTCAGTCTGCACTGACCGAAAGGGCTTGCAAAGCAGCTGCCCTCTCGGCCAGAGCTCTCAGCGCCCTCTCCATCCTCACTGCCTACCAGGCAGAGTTGTTTGGCGCGTCCGCTGAAGAGCAAGACCCGGACGCGTGGGAGGAAATGGCGGTCATCGCCGATTTGTCTCTCCGCATCCAGCGTGTCTCAGTCCAGGCCACGGGCAAAGTGATGGCAACCCTCGTTGTTCAGGAGCGAGCGAGATGGCTCAGCCTCGCTAACCTGACAGACAGGGAGCGGGACGACATTCTGGATATGCCGATTGTCCCTGAAGGCATCTTCGGCTCCGCATTGGCCACAATGCAGCAGAGATGCGAAGCAAAGAAGAAGGACAACGAAGCCCTCAAACTTTGTCTCCCTCGGAAGCCCCCTGTGCCTTCATCTCCAGTGCAGCGCAAAACTTTTGCACAAGCTGCCTCCCAGCCGCCGCATTTCAAAATGCCAAGACGGCCACCACCACCTGGCCCGCCCCCTCCTATGAGGAAGGAGCGCGGAGCCGGCTGGCACGGAAAATCCGCCTCCCCGACCGCTGCCCCGCCGCCGCGCACAGCCGCCGCGAACCCGGTCCCCCAGGCGAGGAAGAAAAAGAGAGCGGCCTGACAGCCGCCCTCTCTTCAGATGGTGCAGCCTGCCGTTCCCCGTTGCGCAGGCCCTCCGTTTTGGCTCGTTCGTGTGCGCCCCGTGCCACCGCTGCCCATTCTAAAGCCGGTCCGCGAGGAAAAGGACATCGCCTCGGAGATTTGCGCTGTTGCGCCCCGAGCAGAATGTCCACAAGCACACACATACACACACGTTCGGAGGATGAACGGTGTGAAAATAAAAATAAATCTGTCACAACCAGGCCACGAGCCGAGGGTGCAGATAACAAAAAAAGCCAAAACAAACAAAGCTCCATCCATAAGCAGGGTGGCCATTCAGCCCCCTGCAGCCCTGCTCCCGGGATGGGCGCCACCATCCCCGGAGAGCAGAGCGAGGCGCCCCGCCGCACCTGCGGTGACGCCCGGGGATCATTTCCCGGTTCCACCACAGGGGGGCGCGGGGCAGGAGCCGCAGTATGCTTCTCCGCTTTCTCTCAAATGGAAAAGCTGGAAAGCAGCAGCGGCTCCTCCGTGGGTATTACGCACAATCTCCCGGGGATACAGGCTTCAGTTCTCCACTGTCCCTCCCCGTTTCTCCGGCGTAATACACTCACAAGCACAGGGAGAATCAGCTCGAGTCTTACAGGAGGAAATCCCCTCTCTGATAGACAAACGAGCAGTTTCTGTTGTATCTCCCGAACAGAGTCTGTCAGGATTTTACTCCAGATATTTCCTCGTCCCCAAACGGGGGGGGGAGAGGAATCCGCCCTATTCTGGACCTGCGGGCCCTGAACAAATTCCTGAGGAAATACAAGTTCAGGATGCTGACACATGCAGCACTGCTGCGTCTAGTAAGACCGAACGACTGGTTTTCGTCCGTGGATCTGAAAGACGCGTATTTCCACATTCCCATTTACCCCCCTCACAGACAATATCTCCGATTTGCCTTTCAAGGGGTGTGCTACGAATACCGTGTTCTACCATTCGGTCTATCTCTCAGCCCAAGGGTTTTCATACGGTGCACAGAAGCCGCCGTAGCCCCGCTCAGACGCCGGGGGATACGTCTGGCCACGTATTTGGACGACTGGCTCATGTTAGCGCAATCAGAACAGGAAGCCAGGGTTCACACAAATATTGTCACATCACACCTGATGGATTTGGGTTTTGTGATAAATACGGAGAAGAGCCACCTGTCTCCGACGCAGGAGATATGCTTTCTGGGGCTATCCCTGCGCTCTGTACCGTTCACAGCTCGCCTGTCGGACGAGAGAGTGACAACTTTCAGAGCTTGCCTTGTGCACTTTCGTCGGCACAGATCTGTCCAGTTCAGACTGTCTTCGGTTGCTGGGTCTGATGGCCTCAGCCATCCTAGTGATTCGCCTCGGCCGTCTTCACATGCGAGACTTTCAGCGCTGGGTTGCTTCGCTCCGGATGGACCCCGTGCGTCATGGCGCTCGGTGGATAACGGTCACGGTGGACTGTGTAACAGCTCTGCGCTGTTGGCGAGCCCCGTCTTTCCTGACTCAAGGGGTACCCATGGGCACCGTCTCGTCCAGGAAAGTTGTGACCACAGATGCCAGCCTATCCGGCTGGGGCGGCATTCACGAGGGCAGGTCTGCGAGGGGTTGCTGGAGCCAAGCTCTCCAGCGCCTTCACATAAACTTTCTAGAACTCTCGGCTGTGTTTCTTTCCCTGAGACAGTTCCTCCCATGCCTCTCGGGTCACCATGTTCTGGTGAGGACAGACAACACAACAACAGTGGCGTATATCAACCGCCAAGGGGGCTTGCGCTCTCGTATGCTGCACGATCTGGCACGCAAACTGATCCTCTGGAGCAGTGCCCATTTTCTCTCCCTGAGGGCGACGCACGTCCCGGGAGACTTGAACACAGGTGCGGACCTGCTGTCCAGGGGCGCGCCAATGTACGGGGAATGGACGCTGCATCCGCAGGTCTTGGAACAGATATGGGCGCGCTACGGCCGCGCCAAGATAGATCTGTTCGCGTCCAGGGAAAACGCACAGTGCGAGCTGTTTTTCTCTCTACGCAATCTGAATGCCCCCCTGGCCGTAGACGCACTAGCGCACGCCTGGCCGCACGAGCTGCTCTACGCGTTCCCCCCGCTGGCCCTGATACCCCCTACTCTCGCCAGAGTGAGGGCATACAATCACAAGATGATCCTGATAGCTCCACACTGGCCAGCACTACACTGGCTAGCGGAGATATTCCAGATGCTGTGCGCCCAGCCTTGGCGGCTGCCGCTGCGCAGGGACTTGCTCTCGCAGGGGGGGGGGACAGTGTTCCACCCGCACCCGGAGCGACTGCAGCTGTGGGCTTGGCCCGTGAGTGGCTCAATTTGACCACTGCTGGGCTCCCTCAGAGGGTAGTTAATACTATCCAAAACGCCAGGGCTCCCTCCACTAGGTCTCTATATGGCTCCAAGTGGGGAGTGTTTGAGCGGTGGTGTCTTGAACGGGACTACATTCCCTTTCAGTGTTCTGTACCAGCGATTCTGTCGTTTTTACAGGACCTGATTGATAAAGGAAAAGCATTTTCCACAGTTAAGGTCTATCTGGCAGCTATATCAGCTTGCCATATAGGATTTGGGGACAAAACGGCGAGCCAACAACCTTTGGTGTGCCGGTTTATGAAGGGCGCGCGCAGGCTCCTCCCTGTCTCCAGACCTTTGCTGCCCCCGTGGGATTTGGCGGTGGTTCTGGAGGGGCTTAAAGGGCCCCCATTTGAGCCATTGCTGGGAACCAGTCTCAAACATCTGTCCCTTAAGACGGTGCTGTTACTGGCTCTTCCCTCTGCAAAACGAGTCAGCGACATTCATGCGCTCTCTGTGAACCCCGCATGTACCCGGTTCGCCCCGGGGAACACACGTATGGTTCTAAAGCCCAACCCAGCTTTTGTTCCTAAAGTGGTTGGTTCTTGTTCACCGATCGAGCTTGCGGCGTTCTCCGCTTCTCCCGGTGAGCAGCGAGCGCACACGCTGTGCCCTGTTCGAGCTGTGCGCTCTTATATGGACAGGACACAGAACATCAGGAGGAGTGATCAGCTCTTTGTCTCCTGGGCTGAACCCCGTAAGGGACAGCCGATCACAAAGCAGCGCCTCGCCCACTGGGTGGTGGAGGCTATAGCTTTGGCGTATGGAAGCAGGGGTCTGCAGCCCCCGGCGGGTTTGCGTGCACACTTTACCCGCGGGATGGCCGCGTCCTGGGCGTTATTTAGGGGAGTGTCCGTTCAGGACATTTGTTCAGCAGCGAGTTGGTCCTCGCCTCTGACTTTTGTACGGTTCTACATGCTTGACGTGTCTGGACCTTGCGTGGCCAGTGCGGTCCTAGAGTCATAACTGAACCAATGGACCCTCCCCTCCGGCCGGTACTTCGATAAGCTGTCTGGCAATACGGGAGCTACCATATCCCATAGCGAGACACCGAATGAATATTATGAAAAAGAACGTTTGGTTATCTAACATAACCTCAGTTTTTAGAATAATATGAGCGAGGTGTCTCGCCAGACAACCCTTCTTGCTGGGCGGTGAGAAGAGGTTTGCTTGTTGAATTGAGGTGACGTGATCTGCGCACGCTTTAGTAAACAGGGTTACTGGGCGTGGCGATGACGAACACTTTCACCGGCCAATCAAGATTGGCGGATTGAGATAAATGCTTCTATCAGGGCTGCAGGAGGCTGCATCCCATAGCGAGACACCTCGCTCATATTATTCTAAGAACTGAGGTAATGTTAGATAACCAAACGTTCTCTAATGGGGTGAAAAGAAATTTGTACAAAAAATTTAACAATTACGAAAATAAATCCAATTCTTCATTTCGGAAATGTTGCAAACGGACCATATATGACTCGGACTCAGGACTAAATTGTGACTGATCAGTTGACAAGGGCATGATGGGAAATGAGGACTACTTGCCCTTAAATGCAATATGAAGCAGTTTATCCGTCAGTACTAAACATCCATCCATTATCAATACCGCTTATTCCCTCATGGGGTCGCGGGGGGAACTGGAGCCAGTGGTCAACGGGCAAGAGGCAGGGTACACCCTGGACAGTCCGCCAGTCCATCGCAGGGCCACACACAAGACATACAAGGACAAACAACCATCCATCCATCCATCCATTATCAATACCGCTTATTCCCTCATGGGGTCGCGGGGGGAACTGGAGCTTATCCCAGTGGTCAACGGGCGAGAGGCAGGGTACACCCTGGACAGTCCGCCAGTCCATCGCAGGGCCAAACAACCACTCACACTCAAATTCACTCCTAAGGGCAATCTCACCAATCTCTAATCAGCCTAACATGCAGGTTTTTGGACTGTGGGAGGAAGCCGGAGAACCCGGAGAGAACCCACGCAGACACAGGGAGAACATGCAAACTCCACCCAGAAAGGTCCTGGTTCCCCCGGGATTCGAACCCAGAACCCTCTTGCTGGGAGGCAACAGTGCTAACCACCACACCACCGTGCAGCCCCAGTACTAAACAGTTTATGAAATGTTCCACACTATGGCGCTTGATTAAGATGAAAAACCATAGAAATGTGTAGGGTAGGATGTGTGTGTATGTGAGAGCCTCTACGGTCAGAGCCTGTACCACTGTGATTTCTCCTCACGGCCAGAGGGCAGCAACAGGATGTGCAACCAGAAATAAGATGCTTTTTGAAATTGGCGGAGTTCAGAAAAAGGAGTCACCATCTACTCATGTGACTCACTGACCAATTACTGCCCAGCAGTGCTCTGTTGGCCTTATTCAGCCCTGATGGAACCCTAACCGAATATATGGTAAAGTTTCCCTAGTGGAAATCCAAAATACCTTGTAGAGCCGTGCTGTGCTCAGCGCTACATGAGTTTGACCAAACTTAACTGTTTACAAGCAAATAGGCATGTGTTTCTTTTCATCATTTAATCTTTTTTTGTGTGTTTTTACTGTGGGTCAAGTACAGAAGCTATGACTGTCCTGTTCATAGACATATTTTCACTCCTTTACATGTTTAATATTAGGTGGTGGCTGGATCTTTTAGGTTCAGAGGCCCCAAACCAACAAATGTCCAGGCAAGGGATGAAAAAAAAAAGAAAAATTCAAATCAATGCAGGAAATCAGGAAATGTTAGGGCAAATTTCCACCAGTAACTACCATGCATGGCACAGCTCTACATGGTATTTTTGCATTTCGACTATGGGCTGGCCCCACTAACCAGTTATAACTTTTACACCTACTAAGCCGGGGGTTCCATGGGAGCTGATGTGGCCATGCAGGCTGCCGGGCACAGATTGGCCGGGTAGTCAGATGAATAGAAAGCGCCTCTGTCAGGCAACCGTTGCTTATTTAAAAAAGGGGCAACAACGGACATCCAATTTAATTCAATCTGTGATCATATAAATGACATAATGCACTGGTCTGCCTGTCTTTGTGCTTGTTCGTAATTTGTAGTGGTCTAATAGACACCTAATAAACATAAATGATAAAAACACAATAGGGAAGCATCAGTAGTTTGCAAATACAGTAGATGAAACATAAAAATGCTTTGATGTATTAATTTACCATGTGGCAAATCCTTTCTTTTGACAGCCCCTGTCACTATAGCCAGTGTCATTTTGCCAAAATACAACAACTGGTCCTCTATGGGTGTAAGGTCATCTACACTAATCACAATGCTCATGAATGTCAGATGGATTATGCAATGCAGTTAGTTTAGATCCCCAGCAACTGTCACAGAGCCACAGGTGAAACTCAGCCAAAACTGGCATACAGAACCAGTCTGCTGTGTGTCTCCCTTTCCAATTTTCCTTGTTAAAATTCAAATTTTACATTGCTAAATGCTTGTAGCTATATTTTTTCCCCCCCTAAGACCATTCTGTAGTTTTTCTGCCTTGGATAGTAAAAACTGTCGTTAAATGAATGTAATCTTAGAAGTGCTCCTAATCTGTTTCTTCCTTTTTGCGTGTCTCACTATGACATGATTCCATATTTGGAGATGTTTGTGAGCGTGTATCTGATTGTGGTTTTTGGTTTGTGTAGTACAACTATCAAGATGTCCACTGTATGAGAGCAAAGTTAAAATTAGCAATAAGGATTCAGTGGCGATTGTTAGGATTAGGCTGTAAAACTGCCAAAATAGAATTAAAAGGATATGTTAGAGTGTGAGGGCTTACTTTATAGATGTGAGCTTTTAGGATGTGATGTCCCAGCTCCAGTGTCTGCTGTCGGCTCAGCTTGCCTTCTTGCCTGCTGAGCCAAAAAGCCAGGAGAGTGTGGCCACTCCTGCAGACAAACAGATACAACTATAATTAGTGTCTTTAGTGTATCATCTTTTTCTTGCCGCTCTTTCCTCCTGGCTGGGTGCTGGCCTACCTGGGATCACAGAGGAACCTATCATCCTGCCCCTCATCCCTCCACACCAGCCACTCCCTGAAAGAGGCGTGGTTTAACATCCTGGTGCCGTCACTTCGCCGAATCAGGAAGGAGGAGAGCTGCTCCAGGCGCTGAGCAAACTCTTCCCACTGCATTGTACCGCCACTTACGGAACCGGCATTCACCACCTCAAAAAGCTGGAGAATAAAACAAAAAGAGAAGCTCTTTTTAAAAACATTTGAAACTTGGCTTGGCTGAAAAATATTCCTCATTTCTGGAAAAACAGCTGCGCTAAAAGCAGCTGAGGCCTGTCCGGGGGGCCTGGCCCTCTCGGAGGCTGGGGGGTGGGGGCTCTGCTGGGGCGCTTTGGTGGCGCTCGGGCCTGTGGGGCTCAGGTTTCGGCCCCTGTCCCGTGTCTGGGGGACCAGCGCCTGGGGGGGGGGGGGGGGGGGGCCGCGGCGCCGGGGCCTGGGGGGGGGCGGGCCCCTGCCCCATCCGCGTGGGGGGCTCGGTTGGGGGGCTCTCTCTGTGGCCGTCTGGTGGGGGCCCGGTTGTCTCCATGGGGGTCTCCCTGGTCTCGGTGCTCCGGGAGGGCCGCTGGAGGACTGGGTCTGGGGTCCTTTCGGCCTTTTCAGATTGCTTGAGCGGGGCTGGTGGTGGTGCCCCCTACCCATGCTTAGCTGAGCACAATCTGTGTGAAATCTGGGTTGCGTGTTTTGCACGTCGGTGCTTATACTCACACACACACACACACACACACACATACACACTAACTCATTTGCCCAGACACACACCTTTGAGCTTCTGTGCAGTTGCCGTACAAAATTGGAAATATATCCTGTCTGTCATTACTACCAGTGTCATGGCGGCCTTCAGCTTTTGCTGCCTGTTTGTGTGTCTCTTCCTTGTGTCTGCTTGCAGGTGCTCCTACAGGTTCTTCCCCGGGTTTGTCTGCAGTATTTTTTTGCTGTTTATTTTTGTTAGTTCGTGTGTGGTTCCCCATAGTGTTTCTTTGCAGGTTCTCCATCGGCTTTGCCCACGGTGACTAGAGGACATCTTTCTACAGATACAGCAGCTGGATGGATGGTTTTGTTGTCTCCCTTTCTTTTTTTCTCTCCTCTATTCCTGTTTTAGGGATCTCTTTTTTTTCTCATTTCCTGTCCCCCGGTCAGGTTTGGCATTAACAATATTACTTCTGTAACAAAAATAAATTTTAAATAAATAATAAAGCAGTTTTGGATGATAAAAAGAAGGCCTCCATTGGAAAAGCAAAAGTGTCGGGCAAAGCACGGCACTGAGATTACAATTCTGTTGCCATAATGCTAAATATGACAAGGGGTAAAAAGAAAAAAGAAAAAGCAGCTGAGGCCAGCCAAAGGTGTTTTGTCTCTCAGTCTATGGAGAAGAACTCATCCAAATCAAATGGCGTTTTTCCATTAGTGCCTACTTAGCACGACAAGGTTTAGGATGATTTACATTACAAAGAATGGCAGAGAAAAAGACTGTCGATGACATTCATACGTGAGACAAGCCAGAAACAATAATCAAGGACATTGCTGCAACTATAAACCGACTACAAATTGGTGTTGGATCGCATGTTGGTTTGTGTATTTGACATTTACAATGTTTATCATTGTTGGTTAGTTGTATCATGTTATCATGTCATTGCTGCCATCGGTCCTACTCTTACTGAGTAGGTTTAACTGGTTAAAACTACTCAGCCCTTAGTGGAAATGCAAATATAACGTGCACATCCATGCCATGTCACAGGGGGTAGGCACTAGTGGAAATGAGCCATGAGCTGTCCAAACCTGCTGGTCGGTCAGTGGGTGCAGAGATGCTACAGAGACGTTTAGCAGAGGCACAACCCTTTGAAATGATGACTGAGTGGGAAACCGCATGTTGAGCTGTAGCAGGTACACCTCTGCTAGACTCACAGGAACCACCTGCAGAGACAAAAAAATGAATATATCTTTATACATTTTCACTCTCTGCAGCCCTCTCTCACCCTCCAGTCTGTCATAATTTCTCCTTTTATACTGCTTTCCACAGAAACCTAGCTATTCTTCTTTACCATCCTCACCTTGAAGCTAGAGCTTTTTAGGACAAGGTATCCTCGTTCTATCAAGTCAAGCGTCAATTTCAGGTAGAGATACGAGCCTCTGCTCAAGCTCTTCAAATGGCTGCTCAGCTTGGCCAGTGCTGTGTTGTCAAGACGGCCATTACTCAGCGACACATTGCTCTGGATCTCTGTACTGCTGTGGATACGCTGCATCAGGTAACCCTGAAAAACCCAAAATAGTACAGATACAGCACAAATGTACAGACAGAAAGACACTGACAGAGACGGTGAATCAAGCCCATGTGTATATATTACCTGTAGGTCCTGGTCTATGGTGCTGTTCTCCTCTGTTTTATCAATATAGATTCGGTGAAAAGGAAGAGAATGAACAATGTCCTGATTGAATGAAAAGACAAACATATTTAGTTACCTCTGAGAAAATATTGTTGTTTGGACCTATCAAACATTTATCAGAGCTTGCAAGTCTGATGCCTTGACTGTGACATAGGCGTATATAAACTTATTCCCATGCTCACACACCAAACATCACAGTTCTCACACTGAGAATCGATAAAGCCTCCTGTACACATGTTGTGCAGATTGATACTGAAATATCAAGTATGATTCCTAATGAGTCTCTTTTAGGATCAATACTTTCTCAGAAAAATCTGAATATTTTAACAAATCTTTAGTAATTTTGGGTAAATGGAATCGTTTTCAACAATTCACAGGATCTACTGCCCACCTCTTTAAGTCAAGAAGTCCTTCTTACCGTTCACCATCAGTCTCTTTAACAGTTCTCCTTTTGGAAACAGATTAAACTGTTTTATGAAGATTTATTATTGTTGTTATCATCATCATTATCACTATTGTTATATTTATTGTTTATGACGTTTATTTATTGTGTTGTTGCTAGGGCATCAAAAGAACTGTGAGATTAATAAAGTACTTTCAATTTAATTTAAATAAATAGTTTAAGTATGAAAGATGGCATATGTTACATACACTCTAAATTGTTTATTTGAGTTGCCATCATTTAAAATTCATATGAAAGTGCTCAGATGACCATATGTTTTTATTCATGGTCTTCTTCACAACTGAAAGGGAGATATAGTGTTACTTTTGGTGTCACTGGGTAGCTATAGTTTAAAACATTACATTTCTTCAAAATTCCTATCTTTTAACACATTAAGCTTTTGTTTTTGTTTTAAAAAGAATAGGTATCAGTATCATTATCAATAAGCTGATCGTCAAACTGGTGCCAATTGTTCGATAATTACATTTAGAATTTTCTTTCTTTATGATGGGACTGAACAATATAAAAACAAACAACTGAAAGGAACACTCTTATCCATCGTACAGTAAAAATGGCTGACATTGAGCCCCAGTGCTGCATTTGTAAGCTCCCTATCGCTTTCATTAAGGCATCAAAATCTGTCAAACACACTTTAAATACACAACACCAAGTCTAGTCTAAATGTACACAGAGAAAATTAACTCTGCAGTTATAGGGACACATTGTGGGTCTTTACAATTCGTAACTGTGTTGTATTTCGTATTTCTTTTAATTACCGTACACAAAATGTCTTCTGTTACACAGATTGTTCTTATACCTGAATATAAAGACCTTGAAAACAACTGTGATTGTAAGAGTGTGTGACTTTTAGATCGGGAGCTCCTCTTTTTTTCTTCTTCTGTGTTTTTTATGTTAAACTGTTTGCGCCTGTCCCATAACTTGAATAATTAAGCAAATTTATAACCGTCAAGATTAACTTTAGTTAGTTAAATACTTTTGCTTTGTGTAGGATTTGGAGCGTGCATAAAGCAGATACGAGTGCAACTCGTATCTTGTGTGCAGTTACCAATCACTGCAGGGTCCTGGTTTTAATTTCTTTTAACACAGATTTGTCCATTCATTTTTTTTCTATTCTAATGAAGAAGAAAATAATATTCAGACATATGACTTGATCTTCACTAAATGATTCTTCAGGTATCATATCTCTTATTCTGACAAATTAACATGACATGGCTCCATCTTTGATGTTTTTTGTGTGTGAGTGTGTATACCTGCTGACTGGTCCTGACAGTGGCAATGACTTTCAACCAGGAAGGAAATTTGTTGATATTTCTGGACAGGAAGGAAGTGAGTGTGTCTCCATAATCCGGCCGGTGAAACTCTGCTTCATTTAGCCCATCTATCAGAACAATAAGCCCTGCCCCCTCCATATGAAGCTTCCTCTCTGAGAAAAAATGCAAAACAAAGAAACATTGTGGTTTATCTTATTCTGTAAGCTCCGATTTCTATGAGCTTCTCGGAATTTTAATGTACCTCTGTGGAGAGCCGACAGTGGATCTAAAATTCCCCTCTGGAGTGCCAAGTTTGGATCCTGAATGCAGGAACGGAGACTGAGTACGCTCTGTAACTGTGGAGACTGGTGTAGTAATTCTCGGAATGCAGCCAGCTGAGGGGAGTCACTCAACATTGCCGCCATGTTGTGGACAAACTCAGGAACCAAACAAGTGTAACAGTTATCAGCTTGACAGAAGTGATATGACACCACCTGTAAAAGACAAGACAGGTTTGTCTATCAGACAGGGTTTTTGTCACCAGACTCTAATAAGGAGAAAAGTGGTGAAGGAACAGTAGACTTGGAATAGCAACATGTAAAAACTCTCACATGTGCTAATATAAAGATAATATAATTTTTTTAATGTTCGAAATACATGTTTGTGTTGATGAAATGACTCTCCCGCTGTCACTTGCTCTTTTTTTAGTGCTCTATTAGGAATTTGGTGCAAAATTCAGCTTCATTGGGCTCAACAGGTAACGAAAAATCACATCACACTGGACAGGAATTCCACTTGCTACAGTTAAACTGACTGATGACCTGTCCAGGGTGTACCCTGCCTCTCGCCCACTGTTATCTGGCCCATAATTATTGTAGTATTAAACTATGTCTTATTTTGTAATTTCTTTTTACGGTAACAAAATGCGGTGAGAAGCTCGGCCATCCGGGAGGGGCTCAGAGTAGAGCCGCTGCTCCTCCACGTGGAGAGGAGCCAGTTGAGGTGGCTCGGGCATCTGTTCAGGATGCCTCGTGGTCGCCTCCCTGGGGAGGTGTTCCGGGCTCGTCCCACCGGGAGAAGGCCCAGAGGAAGACCCAGGACCCGCTGGAGGGACTATGTGTCCTGGCTGGCCTGGGAACGCCTCGGGATCCCCCCGGAGGAGGGGGGGATAAGCGGCGGAGAATGGATGGATGGATGGATGGATGGTAACAAAATAAAGAACTGTGTGATTTCAAAATTGGAGGCTGGAGTAGTTTTACTGTCTTTAAAGGAGGCTGTTCCCCTATTTCCAGGCTTTTGTCAACCAAGCCAACTACTGGTATATATTTGCAAAGGAACCTTTGATGTCTTAAATTATGTTGCTAATTCCCTCTGAAATGTATAGTGTTGTGGAGGCTTCAGGAAAACCAAAATATGAGTTCGGAACCATAAATATTTCCTGTTAAATCCAGAATAGAATTTAAAATCCTAAAATTCTCCTTACATACAAAGCTCTTCATGGTCAGGCCCCATCTTATCTTAAAGAGCTCATAGTACCTTACTGCCCTTCCAGAGCACTGCGCTCCCAGAATGCAGGGTTACTTGCGGTTCCTTAGTCTTTAAAAGTAGAATGGGAGCCAGAGCGTTCAGCTATCAGAGTCCTCTTTTGTGGAACCAGGTTCCTGTTTGGGTTCGGAAGGCAAATACCGTCTCTATATTTAGCAGTAGGCTTAAGACTTAAGACTTTCCTTTATGATAGTTTATAGTTAGGTTAAGTCCACCCCTAGTTATGCTGCTATAGGCCTAGACTGCCTAGACTGGTATTTCCCATGATGCACTGAGCTCCCCTCCCCTTTCTCTCTCTCCCTCCCAGTGCAACCTCATTCCATTCACAATGTCACTAACTGGAGCCTCTCCCTTTCCAGTAGTCGTGTGCTTTCTCGTCTCCCTCCTCTTTCCTCTTTCCTCCCATCAGTTTCTGCCTTTTAAAAGGAAGTTTTTCCTTGCCTGTGTCGCCTAGTGTTTGCTCTCGGTGGGAAATGTTGGGCTTCTGTAATTAAATTCAGAGTAGGGTCTGACCTGCTCTGTTTGGAAAGCGCTGTGAGATGACTGTTGTTGTGATGTGGTGCTATATAAATAAAATTGAATTGAATACATTAAAAAACGTAATTCATCAACTTTTAATCTATCATCTGTGTGACAGGAAATAATACCTGTCCAGCTAGCTTCCTCTGAGCCTCCTCCTGCCTCCTTCTCATCTCTGGAGTTCCCGGACAGCTACCTCCTCCTTCATCTCCTCCTCCTCCTCTTCCTCCAGGGGAATCATGAGAGATAGCAACGGGCTCTATATCTGAAATGCGAGACAGATTATTAGCACACATGGAAGCTTTGTCTTTTTTTGCTAATTGTTATCATCTATATAGCACTTGTGTTTGTAATTGGTGTGGGTTATGTACTGTATCTAGTCTGGAGTATTCTAGTCTATTCCATCCATGTTTTCCATAATAGTTGGCTCAACAAGGCATCTGCTTTCTCGCTCCAGAATCTATTTTTTATTGAGCTATATTCAGAATCAGAATCAGAATTACTTTATTAATCCCTTGTGAGAAATTCTTTAAAGTTAAAAAGTTAAAAAGTTATTAGCAAGCTATCACCCACCTGTTTCTCACAACATTATAATATACAGCAATTTCAACAATTACACTACAATCCCATTTTAAACCAGCGAGCAGTGCTGACCAGTATATCACTGACAACATCATCAGGAGGTAACCTCCTTTCCTCATTGTTTCGTCTAGTTATGCCCACAACACCTCATGTCACCTAATGTCAGTCATAACCGCTCCTCATACCACAACAACTATGTCTTCTACCAACAAGGGGTTGGTGGTGTAGTGGTTAGTATAGCTGCCTTCCAAGCAGTTGACCTGGGTTCCGTTCCCGGCCAATGCAGCTCTTCTCTACTCTGTAAGTTGCTTTGGATAAAAGCATCTGTCAAATGCATGAACATCTACCACCAAATGGTATACAAACCCTGGTTTAGGTGGGGGTCGTTTATCTTTGAAATCAGCTGTAAAGATAAACGACGAAATTCAAACCCTGCTTCAGGTAGGGCCTGATGTAGTATAGAGGGTGCAGGAGGTGGAGACAGGACAAGACACACTAACATAATCAGCAAACAAACTATTTCAACAGCATACAAAATGCCTAAACACCAACCAAATTCAGCTTATAGCTATCAATGCTAAATAAACATACAGTCATTAAGAATAACAGAAATAAGCCAGGTCACCCAAGGCAGCCACATGGTTTCAAAGGCAAATAAAAGCTTTTCCCTCAAAAAAACAAGTGCATGAATAAGGTTTTGTTCATGGCTGAAATACATACTGGGGATCCCCTGGCAGGAAATGGCAAATGCAGTAAACTGTCATGTCCTGAATGAATAAAAATATTTTCTTCTTTCCAACTACTGTTTTGATGTTTTAGTGTCTTCTGGTCTTGTCATTTCCTGTTTTTATTTTGGAATAGTAACTGTCCTCTTGTCTCAGGTCACCTGCCTTCTCTAATGTGCTTCCACTCTGATTGTGTTTCCTGATTCCTGATTGTGTCCACCTGTCCTCATTTCCCTCCCTAGTCTGTGTCTCCCTTTTTCTTGTACGTCTGTGTTAATTTTCATTCACGTGTTTGTTGTAATCCTAGCCTTGGCACCGTTTTTTCACAAACTTGAAACCTTAGTATTATGATAAAGACTGACTTTAAAAACAAGAAAAAAGCAATTGTTTCAATCAGGGCTTATAAATCAGAGAAGAAAAATATGCAGAATACACTTTGCATCAGAACGTATTCAGACTCGAAAAATGATCTAAATACCAAAAAACATATGAGTTCTGTTATGCTAAAGCACATTTTAACAGAGCACACACCATTTTGAGATTCATAATCACTCAATCTATACTCAGTGACCATAAAAATTCCTAATAAATATCCACAATGCAAAAATAGGTTTAAAAAATGTAAACCTGTACAAAAGCAATTTATGTGGTTGTTTGAAGCCGCCATCTTACTTTCCAGTTTTTATAGACTTTGCAGATCTAAATTTAGGCAATTTAGTGTAGGTCAGTTTACATCTCTCAGTTTACAAATTTGTGTCTAGGCTGTAGGCTAGTCGACAAGTACATAGTTTTACTGGTTTAAGGTTGCTGTCTCTTATTTTTCTAAATAATTTTTGTATTTGGCGTCAGATATCTTTTCTGTCAACTCAAGATTAACTCTTGGGGAAACAGCCCCATAGTATGATGCTACCATGACCAGGCTATGATATATATGCTTAAATATTGAAAAAGTACAAAAAGATGCTTGTCCAAAGCGTTCAAGTCAAGTCAGGCTCCACACTTTTGTAATTCTTTAAAACTACTTTGATTAACAAAACATAGAAAGAGTGGACTTTCATGCATCAAACACCACAAAGAGCGCTGAGATCTCTCTGACACAGCACATATGCTATTTTGTCTCTCTTTGCTTACATTTTGGCATGGTCTGGTTGCCGGCGGAGCTTGGCCACATGTGGTTTCCATGACAACTCAAAGCCACCAGACGGGCGATGATGGCTGTTTTTCCAAAACCCATGTTGCCGATAATTACTACCCCCCTACTGGTCGCTGGGTCATCGCTGCACAAGCAAGCAACCATTTCTTGGAAAAGCCACTCCCTGCCAGTGAAGAGCCAATCAGATGACAGACCAGGTACTTCAAAATGGAATGGCTTCAGGTTCAGAGTGGGAGTGAAGCGAACTGCAGGATGATAAAAGAAGAGTATTGTAACACAGCTTGGAAAAATAGCATGCTGTGTGCATAAGTGTGTGTGTAAATTACCTCTTTGGTCCTGTTGACTACGACTCCCAGAATTCTGTTTGGGCATTCTTAGGGGCGTCCTTGAAGGAATGTGTCTTTGCTGCTCATCTAGATAAGTTAAATCTTCAAGGTGGGCCGAACTAGTGGCTACAGAAAAAATAAGAGGGAAAAACTTTCATTTCATCGTAAAAGAGCAGGAACAAGCATGTTTCTGTCATTAAAAAATAGAAAGCATTTTTTAAGTAAAAAGCATTGGCCTAGATATGTGGAATTTTCTCATAAAGTTGTAGTTTGAGGACTCATGGGATTTCCCAACAACAATTATTTGCACCACAAATGATTGTTGTGCATTTCCAAATCTTTGGAAATGCTATCTTCATTGAATAAGTTTGCTGCAAAATCAATTACACTCAATTGGTGAGCTTTTAAAATGTCAGTTTGTTTCCTCTCATTTCTAGTCTTTATGTTATGCTAGGGTGTATTTGTTGTGGGCGTTGTGGAGTCTGAGTTTTTATAAACAATGCCCAAAGCTATCAGCTAAAGTTGATGCAAAATAAAAATAAAGTGCTAATAGTGCAATAAAACCAGTGGCCACAATGGGCTTCAAAATGTTACTGGCTACACCGGACTCCCCCTCAAAATTTGCAAAATGTTTTCATAAAAGAGTTTTGAAAGAGTTTTCCCCATAAGTCATAAAGGCACCATAAGCTAAATCAACTTCATATTGTACTACTTGCCATCCTTCAATCAAATCTTTATCAATCTTTAGGCATTTGTATCCAAATGGCCACTAATCTGTTGCCACAATGGTAACCTTAAACCTCAGAAATCAGGCAACTCAAGCTGAATCATGTCTGCAAACACCCTCTAGATCTGTATGACAAAAGTAATCATGGACTTTGTAATGACTTGTCAGCAATTGGCATAATGTAATTATGTTTTTGTAACTGATGTATCCGCATTAGTTGTTACATACAAATGTGTATAAGTACATAGAACAGAAACTGATACAAATGTTGAATTGCTTTTAAAGTGGAGCTCTGTACGATTTCAAAGTAAGGTCTACAGGCTGATAATATGGATGTAAAAACCTCTAATGGATTTACGAACAGACAAATATCAACAACAGAAGGACAGAAAAAATCACCTTTTATGTAGTTTGAACTTGTTTTGACCATGGCGCATAAGGTTGTATACCACGTGTCCTCTCTGTCATACCCTACTATCAAGCTTGTTTTTTTTCAATCTTATATGACCACACAAACTACAATTTTACAATAATGACATGGAAGCTTATTATGGGACTTTAAAAAACTTCACAAGCCAATGAATGGGTGGTGTCACATAGGGTTTGCCAATAAAGTTATATCTAATGTACTTTCTGCATATTTGACCTATTTAGTAGCTCTCTAGTCTTTTATAGAGTGGTAACCTATAACTATTGTTCCTGTTGGTAAATGTGAAGCTGCAGTCTGGTAATCTTATATTTATGACGCACTACATATGAATAAAATGCAATTTCAACACAGAATTTTCATTAAAAGCTGTTTCATTCTCAGTCAGGACATCCTTAAAGTAAAAAGTATCAAAATCAAAAAACACAAAATCAATTTGTTCATTTGAAAAATGAAAGTTAGTCAATGTGGACATTTTTCCAAACTCATTTTAAATGTGTGGATTAAATATTGCCTCTACAATATGGTCTCCACAAATGTGTGGATGAAATATGGCCTCTGACAAATTCCAATGTTGACATGTTGATGTTGAGAATCTGTGTTTTCTTACCTTAATGTACTCTGTAAGTCGCTTTGGATAAAAGTGTCTGCCAAATGCATAAACATAAACATAAACATAATGTTGAACAGTGCTAACACTGCTAACACTTTAATTTTAATGGGGGACAAAAGAAGAAAAAAATAGGGAGAGTGGAAAAAGGGGAGTTAAAGAAAGCGTGGTGTTTTGTTTTTTTTAAAGATTTATTTAGATGTGTCTGTGTTTTATTACACACATTTTTAATGTCACAAAGATCCCTTAGAGCTGAAAAAATGTTTTAGAAACCATTCAATACACAAAAAAAGTGAAAAGTATGTTTTTACCATTGGTTATCTGGCAACCTTCTAGTTAACTGAAGACTCTAACACATATGACCCAGAAGATGACACAGCTTCACAGCTTGTGAACCTTTTTATTTCTCACATTTACTCATGTACAAACGGACAAAAGGAGTCTCATAACTACCAAAAAATCTGCTGACTCGTCTGTTCCAGCTCATGTGAACAATTAAAGCCTTCACTCAGTGTTATTGTCAAAAGCAGGAACATCTTTGTTTTCCCTTTCGGCTGTTGCATGGCTGACGGGGTGACA
>CAJRST010008890.1:15062670-15096479 GCA_907169785.1 Menidia menidia | reverse complement strand
ACATCTTTGTTTTCCCTTTCGGCTGTTGCATGGCTGACGGGGTGACAAGGTTGGCAGATTCAAAATCCAAGAGAAATGTAAAGCTGTAGTTAACGTGAACACAGACAGACTTACCAAAATGTTGATCCAATCGGTCGGATGACAGTTCTCTAATATTTTAGAGAATATGAGAGCAGGCTGTGCCTTGTATTCTGCTTTTGTGTGTGAGAAAAAACTACATACATATGACTTCCTTCCTTTCCCAAAGTGTATTTCCTTTTTTTCTTTTATGAGTCAGAGAAAAAAAGAGTAAAACGCGGATGAGGATCTCAGCTGGTTGTGGTTTTGTATTAACACATTATGAACTGCAGACATGTTCTTTATCATGATCAGTTTATTATTTTTTTTACTGTTCTGATTATTCATATTTTAATTCTAAGTGTTTAATATAATCAGCTTTTCTGGCTTTGGTTGGAATATTGTTTCTTTCCTGCCTTTCCTCTATTTTATTTTTGTTTATACTATTAATTTTTCCTTAATTATTTGTTTTTTATCTATTTGACCACCCAGATGCCCTTTATTTCTTGAATGATATGTTAATGCCCTGTAGACTTTAATGGCATTTAATTGTGGTGACGATAAACAAACAACAAATGAATTACTGTATTACACAAAAAAATAAATCCACACAAATATTCGCAGATATTTCTTATCACCCTATGAACAGCCCTAACAGATTAAAATAAGTAATACTGCCCGTGTAAAAGAATACATATATTTGCCTTACAACACAGGCCTAGTTATGAATCTTTCTGGGAAAAAGTAAAAGTAAAAAAACTACAATTAAAAAAGTGAAGCTGATGAAACTGCTAAATGTACCATCATCGAGGTTTACTGACTTGCCCTGGAGAACTCACAATCGTTGAGAAGGAGTGACATATTTCCTTCCAAACAGGAAAATGTGTGCTAGGAGCAACGCTGCCAGGACCCAACAAGACTTGCACACATTCACACACATGCCCCTTTCGCTTGCAAACTTACCAGCTACTGAATTTGGTCGGGGAATGAGGTTAAGTGTGACGGAGTGGGTGGAGCTGGATGAGCGGGCAGAGGCCTGGCCTTGATTCAGGCTGTATGTAGAGGCGGACATGTTGTCATCTGCTCTGTACAGTAGGCAGTCGTTTGTACCACCGACTGCCAGCACACTTGAAGAAGACGTGGAATTCACCACTGGCCGGCCTCCCTGCTGCCAGAGGTTGAGGCTGCTGCCATGGTAACAGTTGCTGGGGTATTTAGCGCCGTCCTCGCGCTCTGCAGCTGAATTAGCAGAATAGCTGGTCAATGTGGCTGTAAGAAAGCAAGAGGAAAGGAGGGAAAACATGAACAGTTTGTGGTATAGAAAGCTCTGTCTGTGCTGCTCTGTGCCAGCAGTGGAGAAAAGCTAGCTCCACCTCCTTCGGCTTCATGAATGGGTTGTAAACGTATTCTAATAACATTTTATTTAAAGCTGTTCCCTTATCTTTTTTTAGATTAGGTTCAAAGGAAAGGTGAACAAATATTAAAAAAGAGATTTGAGAATGTGCTGATGATCAACAGGCACATCCAAGTCAGACCAAGCTGCTAAAAGTCGTATTTTCATCCCACCTATGATTCCACTGTCTCTGCTCTCCAGTGTTGATGTGGGGGAGGCGACAGAGGCATGGTTGGAAGATATGTGTTTGCTGTTATTGTTGCCCTCCCCCCCAGCAGGAGGATGCAGTGTAGAGCAGGGGGAGGTGTTGCTGCTGGCCAGACTGGAGGAAGGAGAGATCCTCTGTGGAGGCACAGGAAGCAGATTACTTCGATTTAATAGGTGCACATGTGTTTAGGAATTTGCGTTGAATCTTTTTATTTGGGCTCTGATACATATCTTGTAACAACAATGGCATTTATACAGTATAAAAAAATCATGTTCTCACAACAAGACAAAATGCAAACTGGTTACGTCATACACCAACTATTAAATCAAATACTTTAACTGCTGCCAGATGCCTAAAGCTGGCTCTTTATATCAGCTTTACATCAATGTATAGCCTATTTGTGATATGATCAGAATTATGACAATTTAATGAAAAAATTATTGTTACTCCACTTGGAGTCTCAGTGCAGCTGAAGCACAACCACAACCTGCTGAAACACCACAAAATGACACAATTCGGAGCTGAGATCTACATATTTCAACAAGAAAACAAGGTAAGGTAGAATGTTACATGGATACCTGTCCTTCATCCTGGGCATGGTAAGGGGGACCCTGCTCTCCACTGATGACCTTGTCCCCCAGAAGGAAGCCGAGCCTGGTCATCAAAGCATCAGCTGCCTCATCAACAGAAGGGGGCGGTCCTAACTCCTCGCTCTCATCTGATTAGTAGGAGTGAAGAAAAGTTGATCTATACACTGGTAAATGCACATGGGTGATTTTAAAAATAGAAAATGTTTAATATTGTATTATCCTTATAATATGTTTAGGTGTTGAATATGTTTAATTCCGCAGAGGACTGTAATTTTAGAAACATAGACATTTATAAATGTCTATGTACATCTTATCTACAAGGGTTGGACAATGAAACTGAAACACCTCTCATTTTAGTGTGGGAGGTTTCATGGCTAAATTAGACCAGCCTGGTGGCCAATCTTCATTAATTGCACATTGAACCAATGAGAGCAGACTGTGAAGGTCCAATTAGCAGGGTAAGAGCACAGTTTTGCTCAAAATATTGCAATGCACACAGCATTGTGGGTGACATACCAGAGTTCAAAAGAGGACCAATTGTTGGTGCGCGTCTTGCTGGCGCATCTGTGACCAAGACAGCAAGTCTTTGTGATGTATCAAGAGCCACGGTATCCAGGGTAATGTCAGCATACCTCCAAGAAGGACGAACCACATCCAACAGGATTAAAGGTGGACCCAAGAGGAAGCTGTTTGAAAGGGATGTTCGGGTGCAAACCCGGATTGTACCCAAAAAACATAAAACCACGGCTGCCCAAATCACGGCACAATTAAATGTGCACCTCAACTCTCCTGTTTCCACCAAAACTGTCCATCGGGAGCTCCACAGGGTCAAAATACACGGCCAGGCTGCTATAGCCAAACCTTTGGTCACTCGTGCCAATGCCAAACGTCGGTTTCAATGGTGCAAGGAACGCTAATCTTGGGATGTGGACAATGTGAAACATGTATTGTTCTCTGATGAGTCCGCCTTTACTGTTTTCCCCACATCCGGGAGAATTACGGTGTGGAGAAGCCCCAAAGAGGCGTACCACCCAGACGGTTGCATGCCCAGAGTGAAGCATGGGGGGGGATCAGTGATGGTTTGGGCTGCCATATCATTGCATTCCCTTGGCCCCATACTTGTGCTAGATGGGCGCGTCACTGCAAAGGACTACCGAACCATTCTGGAGGACCAAGTGCATCCAATGGTTCAAACATTGTATCCTGAAGGAGGTGCCGTGTATCAGGATGAAAATGCACCAATACACACAGCAAGATGGTGAAAGATTGGTTTGATGAACATGAAAGTGAAGTTGAACATCTCCCATGGCCTGCAGAGTCACCAGATCTCAATATTATTGAGCCACTTTGGGGTGTTTTGGAGGAGCGAGTCAGGAAACATTTTCCTCCACCAGCATCACATCGTGACCTGGCCTCTAACCTGCAATAAAAATGGCTTAAAATCTCTCTGACCACTTTGCAGGACTTGTATATGTCATTCCCAAGACGAATTGATGCTGTATTGGCTGCAAAAGGAGGACCTACACCATACTAATAGAGTATCATGGTCCAAAACCAGGTGTTTCAGTTTCATGGTCCAACCCCTGTATATCTTACTCTCAGATGCACTGAAATCTCAAAGACACCCAGAGTGAACTCTACTAGTACCCATTGGCTTAAAGAGTCCTTCTTACCAATGAACCATCCATTCAGTTGCGTCCAAGTTTAAGACAGTTCTTCCAACCAGCTGATCCAAACTTTTAATCTATGTCCTTTTAGCATTTTACCAATTCAAGATGGAGAAATTGCAACATTTCACGAGAAAGTCAGTTAACAGGGAGACTGGTTGATTAATCTTTTGGGAATATTGTTCCATCTGAACAAAACCATGAAAAAAAATCAGATTTAGCTCTTTCTGACCACAGAGCATATTTTTAATTGAATTAATTCCAATGTGTCATATTCACATATAGCTTCTTTCTCTATATACATTCATACATGGCACACATAACTGTGTTCACAGATAAGAAGGCGCCCAAACGATTTTCAGCCAGGTCCCCTGCACGCAGACATTGAACAGTAGATAATACATTATTCAGCTTATACACAATTTTACATTGAGGGAAATTGATATGAAACTACTCAGTACTGTGTAGGTACAGTTATTTTTAGATTGTTGAGCCTCTTCCGTCTTTATTCTCTAGAGACACTGCCTCTCTCAGGTGGTCTTTTTTATACCCAAACATGTCATTGACCCATTGCTAATCAATCAAGTTAATTGGAACATGTTCTTCAAGCTGTTTTCCAACCTATTATAGTCACTATTCAAAGGCTGCAATCAAAAAAATCAGTAAAAAATCAATAAAACTGATTATCTCCTCATAATGGAAGAGAGTTGGACGTATTGGGTTGCCACTGAACATGTTATCCTCAAGATGATGTGTTAGAAGTAGAAAAATGGACAAGCATAATAATTGGAGTGAGTATAACAGGGGTATTGGCTGAATGGTCAAAACATCAAAAGTAGCTAAAAGAAGGAACATATGTGAACATGCAACAGGTGGCCAAGGCAAATTGATGCACTTGGATTTGCGTGGCCTGTGTGGTCTAATCCAAGTACAAGGTACTGTGGCTAAAATTAGAGGTTAATGGAGGTTTGATACCACACTTGTGGAATGGCAGATAAAGGTGGTGATTCCCACTTTTTAAAAAAGGTAACTGCAGTGTGTGTGATTTTCCATCTTTTTTCTTAACTTTGTCCTATTCAGCATTATGGCAGCAGAACTAAAATAGTACTGTGCTATGTTGAACACATTTGCTTTGTCAAGGGAGGCTTTGTTGGTGAGAAGCCCCCCTTGATTATCGAAAACTGCTTTATTTATTTATTTTTATTAAAAAACTTTACATCTGCCCAATAATGCCAAACCTGACAAAGGGACAGGGAAGAAAGAAGAGCAAAGAAAAACAAACCCGAAAAGTTGAAAGATCCTTTAGATCGAGAGAGAAAGAGAAAAAGAAAGACCACAAAACCATTAAACCAGCTGATATGTCTGTACAAAAGAAACAGTTTCTTGTGGGCAATCCAGATAGGGAACCTATAGGAGCCCCTGCAAATGGACACAGAAAAGACAAAAGAAAAAACAAGCAACAAAAGCCACAACACTGGTAGCAAGGACATTAGTGAGCTTTTCAGAACTGTGAAGTAACTGTGCAGTAGCCTATCTGGGAGAAATGACTAAATCATCCCAATTGTCTGCATATTTTGTTAACAATGATCTCCCTCCTGGTAAAGCAGACCTAGACTTCAAATATGGGCATCTTGGGGAATAGCTAAAGTAGCTGACCTTTATAATGAAAATATGGTTCTTATGTCATTTGAAGAGCTCTGATCGAGTTATGAACTATTTGTTAGCAAGTAGTCTAAAGAGTCATCACAGAACTTATTACAAGCACTAAGAACAGATTTGCAGGAATATCTAACGGAGGAAGAACAGTCTAAAGGATTTAAAGGATCTGCTGCAAATATCTTGGCGTCAGAAACCACAATTCACCCTTGCAGATCTAGTACAGTCTGCATTTTGGGTTAGGGTTAGGGCTAGTACAATATAAGGGAGATGGTCATAATGTTATGCTTGCTGAATGTATTTAGACTTTTAGCTTTTTTTCATTTCTACCTTTAAACAGTCTGCATTGCGAAACCACTTAAGCTGACATGCAGCCATTATTGGTTTAGTACAGTCAACATAATTAATTGATTTGTTCATTTCAGTAGGTCAATCCTTGTCATACTCTGCTAATGATAAGAGGAAACTAGGCTTTTGACCCTGGTGTTCCAGGCTGCTGTTTAATAATTTCCACATGCAGTGCAACTCCAATCCATCAAATCCAACAATCCACAGTATCAAATTTATCCAGTTCACTATCTCCAAGAGACATACACCCTTGACAGGTCAAAATTTCAGGGTGACAGTCAAACTATCCACTTTGGACATTCAAATGTCACTTGATGTAGCATAATCAACTTTTCTGAGCAATAACAAGTTCTTGCACACAATTTGAGCTGCAAGTTTTCTACTGTCTGTATATCCACACATAGATATAATGCCCACGCATTCATGAAATCTCAAACTCTGCCTCTGACTACAGCTACAAATTACTGACTGTTGGACAAAGTACCAGCAAAGCATCACAGACACACACACTGAAAGTAAAACCTAAAAAGCATGTGTGTACATGCATACTCGCATGTGTGTGTGGTCAGCCAATGACAGGGTGGGTGAGTAGTTTTTGGAAGAAAAGTAAATGGAAAGATCCGTTGCAAATCACAGCAACTTTTCTATTTCTCTCCTCGTCAGTATCCCAGCTGCAGATTGTCTCTTAGGTCCTTCAGTCCTTTTCTTCCTACATCTTTAATCATGCTCATTTACTTTTCTTTGCATGTCTTCTCCCATATTCCTTTGCTAATCCTTTCTTTTTCCTTTGTTCCATTCTCTTTTCTATTCTTTGATGTTACTTCCTCAGTTTCTACCTTTTTTTAAAGGTCCCGAATATAATCAACTTAAGAAACGATGAAAAAAGTGCATAAAGGTGGAAAACATGCTAACTCCACACAGAAAGGCTTCTATTCCCCAGGTGATTCAAACTAGGATGTATGTTCATCTCTACATTTTAGTTTTAGATGTGCAATGTTCTCCATTAGCTTTCATGGGTTGAAAATAGGATTTTTAAGTATTTCAGTCATTTTTCTTAAAAGGCTAAGGTAATAAAATAAAGTGACTGCTATTTAATCGGAAGATGGGTTAGGTAGAAAATCACATATGTTCATTTTCAGCATATTGCCTTTGGCTAATGTAAGATTTCCATCTCTGTTAGCTTTGCCCAGCTGAGCCATATTTATTGACATAATGGCTCTGTTATCAGGTATAAGCTTTCACGACATAATATTTCTGGATGTTGATACAATACAAGAGTTAATCATATCTGGGATCAATTAAATTATTCAAGTTTCACACCTAAAAAAACATAGACTTTGTTTTCTTTACAGCTAACAGTATGTAAATAAAACAATAAAAAGTCCTCTCAGCTTTTTCCCATTAAGAACAGTCAATGGTTTTATGTAGCACAGGGTATCAATGTAAAATCAAACAAAATCTAATTTTAAATGCAGGTGCATTGAATTTATTGTGTGCATTCATTGTATGTTTTAGCAGGCTTATTTTCAATCTCCTGAAGGATCCAATGTACACATTTATGGATTAAACAATTAAAAAGAGGTACATTTGTCAATATAAAGGGACATTGCATTATATGTTAGAGCATTTAGAGCATCAGGGGTATGTGAGTGAGCTTTTAATACATGTGTCTGCAGAAAGAGCCAGAAAACAGAAACAGAAACAGCCTTTGAAACATGGACTCCAGTCAGGGTCACTGAGGTGACTGCAAACTACGTTTATCATTGCTTAGCTTATAGCTTTGGCGTGTGGTCATTCTGAAAACTCAAAGGGTTGCAAAGAAGGGGGCAGCTGAGTAATCTTTTTTATAATTCAAATCAGATTTTAAGGCATGGTGGGTTTTTCTCTGGACAGAAAATGCTAAACAAACATAACCCATTTTGCTTACAATTAATTGAAAGAAAGCTCACAGAAACTATGGAGGCCAAAAGTAACGGGGGAATAAAGCTTTAGTATTTAAAAAAAAATTCCTCACTCCTGCAGGTGACCGTCTCACTGCTGAATCCATCACCCTCACCTTCATCTTCTCCTCTTTCCACTGGATGATCCCCCCATTTCCGACAGAGCTCAGAGCTCTCTTCACGTGAGCAGCAGCAGCATAAATTCAAAAGTGCGCGGCGAACAACAGATGAGGCACTGGTGACAAATCCTGCCGCCATAACGTCTCTTCTGCAGCTGCAGCTGCTTGCCAGCATCCACGAATGACACACAGAATGTCGCTGGTGCCCACACCACTTGATTCTGGAGCGGGCACATGCTTTCAAAATAGCTGCCGGGCAGTCCATAGCTTGCTCTCAGTAAGTTCTGGTTGGCTCAGATAATTTCCATAAAAAAGAGCAGAGTAGTGGTTCTGATCTCTGACACAGTTTTGAGCAGAAAATTTGCTGACATCACTTTCTTTTCCTCTTTGGTCCTGAGCTCCTCCCTCGCCAGAATACACAAAGGACAGCAGGACTGAAGAGATGAAAGAGGTATGGATGAACGGATAAGTAGAGACATTCCAGGGAAAGCAGGAAAAATACTAGAAGTGCTTCAGTTTTAAAGCTGAATACATGGGGAATAGTAATGGCGGTGAGCTTCTTGTGTGCAGCAAAATGTCTTTGTTAAATATAGATGACAAATGATAAAAAAGCTCATGGCAAACCTGGTCAATTCATTCCATTCCTCAGTGTCCTTTTCGGCTCACTAAAATAAATTACTAAATAAACAAATAAATAAAAAGAAGGCAGTCTTTTCCGTTCATAGGTGAGGGCAAAACTTCCAAAGGCGAAATCAACAACCAAAGCTCAGATTCATGAAATCAATCTTCTCCCAGTGGGCAACTCTGGACAAAAACACGGTCAAAGTTTCTGGTTGTTCAAGGAGTCTTTCTTTCAGCAGCGGAGCCTCCATATCTGCTCTGTAAGACGACCTCCTTCATCCGAGTACGCTGCAAATCAAACCTCCCCTCCTCCAACCAAAATGAAAAAAAACACACACACGTACAGACTGTGTAGGTCTGCGGGAGGAGCTCGACTGCAGAGTCTCTGTATCACACAGAGAAGCGCAAGGAAAACTTTAGAGTGACTATTTAGTCTTTGAAAAAGGGAAAATCACGAGCTGAGAGAGAAGGTCAGCAGAGCAAAAAGAAACACTGCAATTAAAGTGGAACTCCTTTTCCAGGAACAGAGGAGCGTCTGACCACAGATCACAGTGGCCATGGAAGAATGTAATCCACTTAGACCAGAAAATGACAAAAATGTAGAGAGTGTGAGTAATTAGGAGTGATAACTATGTTAGGATGTTTTATGTATAACTTTTGTTTCTACTCTACAACAGAAAACCAAAAGAAAAAGATGTTTTTTTCAGATCAAATGCTAAATATACTTGAAAATTTTGTCAAAAGTTATATTCCTATGCAAGCTTGGAAAGTTCAGCCGGCTTCAATCCTCTCTCCGTTTGCGTTCTGGCAGCTGCTACAGTCCCATTTCTAATTTTTGAAAGACAGTTCCAGTATACAGGAACGCTTTTACAGAGAGTGGTTAAAGTCTGGAAGTTCAGCTGAGAAACATCTGTGAAACTGGTGGAGAATGTTCAAACTAAAGGGCCCTCATGAAGTACAGGAACCTTTTTATAGTTCTGTCTATCTACGTTCTGTGATCGATGTCCAAATCTGCAAGAACTGTTGCTGTTGTCTTTGGATCATGCCAGTTTTCTGGTAATTGACAATTGTAAGCAGAATGAGAAGATGTATAATTTTTTCAAAGGTTAAAAGACTGGGTGGAAATCTCTGGAAATCTCTGGTACTGCTTATCTCGAAGACAGGTGGTACTTTGTTGAAATTGAAATCATGTTATTTTATTACAAAGGTTAGAAGACGGGGTGGAAATCTCTTGTACTGCTTTAAATTAAATTCTTATCTCGAGGACAGGTGGCACTTTGACCAAATGGTTAAAACTGTGGGGTTCGCCAGGGGTCAATACTGGGACCACTTTTGGTCAATCTATAGATAAGGCCAGCTAATATGCAGTTATAATGTGTCCTACCATAACTGTACAGCTGACACTCAGACTTGATTAAGTGTCTCTGGTTAACATGGACCTGTTTATTTATTGTGTCATTGTATGGAACAGATCAGTGTGTGGACGCACAACAACTTTCTCCAGTTAAACTCTGACAAAACTGAAATTATTTTCTGTGGGCCACAAAAACAAATAAAAAGTGTCATCAGTCACCTTGAGATGTTTTCTCTGGGACCTAATAATGAGGTTAGAAATCTCCTGAGTCTTGAACTTTATCAGCCACATTAAATGAGCAACATCAGCAGCCATTTACTATCTAATAAAATTGCCAGAATCAAAGAAATTGTGTCTAAACCAGACTTAGAAAGACTAATCCATGCATGAAAATTTCAGTTTAGGCAACTGGACAGGAAGTTTTCTGGAAGACGTTTTTTCCCCTAATTCTTTTGTTACACCAACAATATATTAATTTCAGTGCTCCCCACCATCACTTAGAACTGAAGATGCTTCTTGGATGAGAGCCGAAACGTCTTCTAGAAAACTTTCCGTCCAGTTGCCTAAACTGAACTTTTTGATCTTGCCCATGACTTGAATGACTGAATGAATCTCCACAGATAATCCATGCATTTGTCTCTAGCAGGTAAGACTACTGTAACGTCCTTCTTACTGAGCTCTCTAAACAAGTTGTGAGACAGAACCAGAAAATACGATCAAATTAGTCTAGTTCCCAGTTTTCTGCTCAGAGAATAGCACACAGTACATCTCTGGAATGTTAGAGTCGTATGAACCAGCTCCTACTCTGAAAACCTCAGGTAGTGGTCTCGCGCTGGTTGTCAGATTCGGAACCAAACAAGGGGAGACTGTTTTTTTAGTGTTCTGCTTCTAAAATCTGTAACAGCTTTCCTGAATAAGTGACAGATTTCAACTCTGACAATGTTTAAATCCAGGCTGAAAACAGTTCTATATAGCGGTGTGTGTTATCTGCACATTTGCTCGACAAATAAAAATATGTTACAGGGGAGATGTCCTGGAAAGCGGGAACAAAAGATGAAAAATAATTAAACCATTTCTTCCTTTTTGACGTAGACAAAACTGAACCATCTTGGATTACTGATGGGGAAACAGCAGCGAGGTCAAAAATATGTTATTTCCTTCCAAGTGACATGCCAATAGGAACAGCTCTGGCGGCTGAAGGCACATAAGTTAAATGGCTGGCTGTGACTCTCTGCCCATATTTTCAACAGAGATTTTGCCTGCCAATATACAAAAATATCACAGAAAATTTGTGGACCTCAAGTTCCTGCCAATAATCAAATCTCTTTTGGTCTGACCACCACACAGGACAGTATACTCTAAAGAACACCGTGGAGTCTGAAAAGGTAGAGAGAAAGAGCATTTGGGAATCTGACCTTGAAGAGTGTCTTAAGCAGATTGCAAGTACAAAGTTGTGAGGATATAAAGGCTCAGAAAAAGAAATAGGACAAAGAAGTCCTGTTAGCTGGATAGGTTTAAAAACAAGAAGAAAGGGAAGAGGAACTGGGGAAGGAAATTGACACCAGAGCTTGTTTGTGTATACGGCGCACATGGTGCAGTTACTGTGAGAAGGTGCCTTCTCACAGTCATAGACATTGCAAGCTGTGCAGAGGCACAGAGCAGGAGAGGAAGACAGAGACACGCCACATGGTAATGTTTAGGAAACGTGTCTCAAATCAGCCCCGAGGAGGAGGAAGAGGAGGGGCAGCTGGCAGTGTGGTGGGGTTCAGAATTTTCTGTTTCTGTGCTTTCTCTCTTAATAATGCACATATGGGCGATCAAACATGGGGTCAAAAGTCAACCACCTTGTGTTTTTTTTTTTTTGCTTAACAAGTTACAACTACATGTATAATTGTGTGTGTGCGTGTGTGTGTGTGTGTGTGTGTGTGTGTGTGTGTAAGATGGGGTGGTTAAAAATTATCACAGAGTAGGACAGGCTGACAAGTCGATCAGTGGTTAGTCTTAAACGCGCCTACCAGTTCTCTTGGCCAAGCGAATGTTGAGGAGGGGGGAGGAGGGGAGAGAACGGGTGAACCCCTCCATCGTCCTGCCGTCTAAGCCCTCCGAATCGATGTTGCTGCCACCTATTGGAAAAGAGAGAAAAAGACAATGAGAGGTCATCGACAAAGGCAACCAGCCGTTTGAACATTTTGGCAAACATTGATCCAAAATTTAAAAAAAAGAAAAAAATGGTGGTGGGTTCTCACCACTGCTGTTTATCTTGCGACCCTTGCCTCCTAGCAGCATCTTCAGGCTGTTTCGGAACATGTTTGCTCACACAGACACACACTTCCTGTCAGCAAGCCCTAGTGAGAGAGAAAGAGAGTGCATCATGTCTGCTTCCAGCTAACTGCTAATGTCCAGTCACTCTGTGAGCCATCTGCAGGGTGTAATTTGTGGTTCCTAAAAGATTATTAGCTCTCTGTATTACCGAACGTCATAAAAAAAGAGCCTTTTCAGACACGGTCTACTCATTTGAAGTATATGTAATTTCTGTAAATATCACTGACTGGGTTTAAGAGTGTACAACAGAAAATGGCAAACAAACCAGAGTACCTCAAATGAACCTGTGTAATTTGGAATAAGTAAGATCTACCAATAAACTAAACTGGGTTGTTTTTTAAGGTGTTTTCCGAGCAAGTTTATGATGTAACTCTCATTTGGAATACTTTTCCCTTGTGATAATTAGGGTATACTAAACTGATCAAGTCAAGCAGCTACATGTCAGAGTATTTCATGTCTTTGCAAACATTTTCGATCAATATTAATTAAATCTCTCCAGTTAACTGCTATTGCGGCTTTTAGCTTAATTTGGGTTTTTTGAAGTTGGTATGGGTGGGAAGCAATACTAAAACCAAGTTTCAAATTTGGTAGAGAATTTCAAACAATAACAATACAGCCACAACATACCAATGATATTAAACATCTTCTTGCCCTGAATCAACCACCATTGTTTCATCGGTTTCATTCACAGCTTTGTTGTCGTAAAGCCGCACAGAGTTTGTGCGTGTCGTCATGTGATTGGAGGATGCTGTCTGAAATGTGGGGTAGACTTTTGTGAATTTCTCTTGACAAAACTCAAACAAACAGCTGGCATTGGTTACGGATTTAAAAAGTAGCAAAGAGAATATTGCTCAATCTAACAGAGTAAAACTAATGTTTCTTCATAAATACACTTATGTAAAAAATGTAGTTATGTTAAAGTAAATCTTTTTCCATCATGTAAGTAGAATTTGTCCAAAAAGTCCCTCAAGTACATGTAGCGCTTTATTACCCTACTCTGTCATAGGAGTTTTAGGTCTCTTTGCTATAATACAATCTCACCTGTAATGGAAACCCACCTAAACCAAGCCAATGCAAGTTGAGTAAAGTCAATTTGAGGTGAGTATGTACTTGTAGAAAAAGGGTCATATGAGTGACCAGACTAGAAAAGCACTGAGTAATTCCACATCCCACATCTCTATTTCAATAGCAAGTAGGTTTTTTAAAAGTATTAAGGACAAAAGTTGCCTGTTTTTTTGTTTTACCGATGGTTGTCCGTTTTTTTTACTGACCTGAAAAAAAATTGTCAAAATTGTAATCAATAGCACGGTTAGCTGTTAGCTTGCCAGTGACAGTTGTTAGGGTTACGGCTAACGAACTAACCCTGTAGGTCTTCAACACAACATTATCCAGACCAGACAAAATAAGTTTGATGGGGAACATTTCTCTTTGTCTGATTTTATTTCAGTTTTAAATTTCCTACTTGGTACTAACAGACACAGAATCTATGCTGTCTGCTCATGTCAAATATGTATTTCTGTATTTCTATTTTTTGGTCAAACTGCTGACTCTGAAGAATATCTCATTTGTCAGACTTGCTGTATAATCATTACTCTTACAAACACACACACACACAACCTTATTTTACGGCCACACGGCCAAACTCTGACCCTCATTTAACTACAGTGATACTTTCACCCACAACCAAATTTTCATCAGATGATATTGTTGCTAAGCAACCATCTGCTGTTGGCATGCAATATCTTGATACCTTATTAAATTTAACCAATGCCTGTATGAGCTGTGGTGGAAATGTTAAGGGAAGCTTATAGGAATACATTATGTGGATGTCAAAAACGGTGTATAATGATTCTATTAGAGACACTAAGAGTGAGGGCATGCATACCCCCACACACCTATTCCAATTGCTCAGAAAACCGAGGGTTTTTCATGTTGGATTACCTTCGTATTTCAGTTTTTAGTTGTAGTAATTAACTGTTCAATGATCACTGTGTTAGCATAAACTGCCCTGTCAGCTGATTTAAATTTGACAGGAAAGCTGTGTGCATGTGTGTATGTGTGTGTGTGTTTGTGTGCATGTGTGTGTGTGTGAGAGAGACAGAGAGAGCGGGGAATAATTAGAGCCATTGTATGATACAGATGGCAGACAGAGAGTTTTAAAACTTCCCTCAACCCCCAATCTTGACCACCCCCACCTCTCATATAGATACACGTTGAAAACGAAAGCAGTGTGTTTGATAATTGAACGAAAAACAAAAACAGCACAACAACAATATGGCTATAATGTTACATATACATACAAGGCACTCTTATCAACTACCTCTAGTAAAACAAAGGGGTTGATTTTACTCAATACAGTTTAAATTTGTTCAAATAAAACCTTTTCTCACTCTGAGTAAGATGTCACCTTGATCACTACGACACATTTGTATCCGAGCAACAACGCAGAGAACCGAAGCTGCTGAAGATTTGCCTTTTCATGTGGCTCCCTCAAGCACAATGTCGCTTCATTCATGACAAACATCTTGATAGGATGCAATCAGCTGGCCGAATGGCACTAGCCTCTGTGCATGGGATCAGCACGTTGTGGTACAGACTACAGACACTGCATTCTAAAGCTATTCCTGAGCCCATGCACTGACCCCCATGTCAGAATCGCGCTTGTTTTTTATGCAATGTCACCTAGAAGATTGTGAGATCTAAGGCCATTTTTTTACCCATGTCTTCCAGACTGTCTAAATAATTTGATTTTGTATTATAGACCAAAATCTCTTCTTCAAGTACCTTGATTTTGTTTTGCTTTTGAGCAGCTTGGTTCATAATATGAACCCTTTGTATGATGGTGCTGGTTGCTCTCACTTCATGAAGTTTTCCCTTTTAATACATTTCTATTTTTTACTTCGTCAGATGGACTCAGACTTAAAATAGAATTTCCACAAACAGGATCCCAGGACTGGTTTCTCTGGACCAGAACCTTGCAGTGTCTTGGCCAGCCTGGACGGACAGCATCCAGCCTTTAACCTCCAAGGGCTTGGGAGAAAGGAATGACAGGTTTGGTTCTGGAGCCCCAGCGCTGGGATGGAGTACCGTCGTGTGGAAGTGGTCTGAGGTGGTAAGAATAAATGTGCACAAAGATTAGAATTCGGTTAAATAAAATAGAATTTAAAATGGAATTAAAGTGGTTCAAAATGTAATTGTTTTTAATATTTTAGTGGCTCCCTGGGGAGATTACTGGAGGGTTGGGCGAGATTAGTCTGCGGTAGATTGATATACGCTAGAGCAGGGTTCGCTACTATTAGCAGATGGTACATGAACAGGTATAGGTACTTTAGGTAGGTACCAGATGTTACTTTTAGAGAGAAAAGTAAACAGTGAATCCGCAGTGTTACATTTGCAGTTTCAAAGTGCAATGACTCTTTCAGAGTTATTACAACAGCAGCTGGAGTAGGATACCACTATTCAGAAGCTGTGTTGAATCGAACTCTTTGAGCGTTACTTGGGCACTGCTAAATTCACTGTGTGATCAGGTCAGGAGAGCAGTGTACAGTATTTTTGGAAAATAGTATGGGTGCAGGTAGTTGTTGCAAGTACAAGGGGTTAACTTTTGAAAAAGAGTAATAACACTGATTTCAGTGCCAGGCAGTACTACTGCAGTAATAGTACGAGTACTTCATTTAAAGTACCAGGAGCACAGCACTCCGTGGGAGCAATGCAGCACTACTTCAGTGAATATACTTAGTGTACATCTTCAGAAACGTCCCTAGAGTGAGTAAGGAATATTCCCCCATCTGGTTTGTGCGAAGATGGGCTACGGCAAGTCTTGGAACCCTGAACATCCTGAGGGACCCAACTTTGTTGAAATAAAAAAAAGTGTAAAATGGATACAGTACTGAAAAGCTGGAGCTTTTAACCCAAAGAGATCTGTCAGCATATCAGAAGTGAAAAATGGCTGACAGACTGAATAAATAGTTGAAACAGAAGTAGTTAAAAGTTTTCTCTTTTAAAACATTTCTATTTCTCACTTCCTAAGACAGACTCAGACTAATAGAATTTCCATAACAAGGGCAAAAACACAGGAACCAAACCTGTCAAGAGAACTCTAAAAAATGTATTTTTACAAAAAAAACGCAGCTATGTTAGATATAAAGAGCTGCAACTAAACTGTGAAAAAAACAAGGGTCACTTAAAATGCACAAAATAAAAAGCAGAGCAGAGTAAGAGGTGGTAGAAACACAGCAGATCTGACAAAGAAAGTATGGAACTGAGAGTCATTTGTAGATTGTAGAATGTTTACTGAAAAGCAGCAGTTTGGAACAATGACCAAGTGAGGAGACTTGAGTTGATGAAGAGCAACACAAAATTGAGCAACAAGGCATCCAAAGAGTCACAAAATTAAGATACGAGAAACTGAAATCGGCATTGAAATAGTATTGAAAAATTAAGCTAAGACTAACATGCAACCAAATATTGAAAACGCAAACCAAAACCAAGAACCTAACTGCAATGTCTCATACATTCACTTTTTTTTAGGAGTTATGCTATTGATAAGTAGAAGAAACCTTTGTGCACCACACCTGCCAGTAAATACACAGAATTCCTCATTCTATAGCCTTTGCTGTCTTTCCAGCTGAGCATAAAAATGTGACATGAGTTAACTCATTTCCAAGGTGGTCTGTGCCTGCCCTAAATCGTTACAACAGCAAACACGGTCATGCGCAAACCATATTACAGATAAGAGAATGAATGTGACATGATTTACACTGGAATGTTTTGATACTTCTAGGCCCAGGCTTCATTAGTTTGACTTTTTTGCTAGTTTAAACCATAATGGTTCCTGAAAAGGAATGATTGGCAACAGACACACATACAATACAAAGTATCAGTGTTTAACATGGATGGGGCAGTCAATAATTACGCTGAATGGATTGTCACTGAGTTGCGCCACATGTTCCTCTAGCCTCCACCTCTTTTCTCAACCATTGTTCACAGCATTTCCTCCTGAAAAAACACTTATCTCTGTGTGTGTGCACATTTCTGTATGTGTATCAACCGAGAGGTGCACTCAGAATCACTTCCGCCAAGTGTGGGGTGAGCCTGAGAACAGTGCATCCACAAAGACAAAGTACTATATGATGCTCCGGGATATAATGTATCAACAACCCACCACATCTGAGTTAATACTAATTCTCCACAAAAACATAATAATTGTTTGCAGAAAAAATGTTTCTGCATTTTGCAGCCATTCTCATTTAAAGACATATTAGAACCCTAAACCATGCACGACTAGTACAGAAATAAGATTAATCCCTGTCTGAGAATCTGTTCCATAAGGCCTCGAGCTGCAGTGGACATATGACTTCTGGTTCCTTACAGACAACACACACACACCCTGCAGTGGATAACTCAGCTTTAAGTGTGTGTGTAATGTGTGTTAGTGTGCTAATCCCCGACGAGAAGAGTGCAGGAATGATGGGATTGAGTATAAAAAGCCAGAGCTGCATTGCCACACCCACATTTATGCATGAACGAACTTCTGCACATACACTAATGTGACAGCGCATGTGCCTGAGAAAAGAAAGATGTTGGGCTCTTATGTTAATGTACTTGAAACAAATGAGACAATGTCTAGAAAAATAGAGCAAGACTCCTTTGTGTCTGGCAGAGAAAGATAAACTGTTATGGCACAATATAGTCAGAGATCACAAAATATTAGATGGGCCACGAATGTCTAAATCGGCTATCATGAGGGGTATTCTTTGAAAGACATTTCAGATTAATAACAGTTCAACTAATCAGGCCAAAAATAGACTGAATCAAGTGTTTGTTGTTTTTTACACATGGAAAGGACTAGTGGTGTAAATAGGCATAAAGCACATCACAATCTGTTAACCAGACCAGAGTCCCTGTTTGTTTCAACTGTCTCCAACCGGAAATGTCCCTATTCTTATGAACTGTGCCTGTGCCTTTTTGTTGAGAGTCTTCTGTGTTTGCATGTGTGTCTGCGTTTGTGTTTGGGGACACAGCTGAGCACCAGGTCTGGCCGGCAGCTGCCGTCATTAGGCCTGTTATAAAAACCTGCCTCAACCGCCACTCTAGACTAAGACTACAGACAGATATTTTCACACAACAATTGCAGGCAAAAGAAACATTCCCATTCATATCCCATAACTTTCCAAAAATGGCAAGTAACAATGCATCTCAGGTCGTGCCTTAAACAGTTAACCTGATTAATCTCCTAGAAACCAATATGTTTTTGTAATGGGTGAGACAACACTTTGTATGACTCGTGTTGTAGTGTCGCCACAAAACTGAAAATTAATCTGAACACATGTTTGGTTATAGCTCAGGTTCCAAATGTAGTTGTCAGTTTTTAATTGTAATAATCTGTAATAATCCTGTCTAACTTTATAACAAACAATTAGTTGTTTTTCAGGGTGAATTGCTTTTAAATTAATAAGATACATTTTATCAAACAATGTTCACCATAAGTAAACTACATGTTGGGGGGTATAAGCATGCGTTGGCTAGGGGTCCTGTAAAAGCCCTCTCTGCTTATAAGAATACACTCCCTAAAGGCAGTTTAGAATTGAAGTAGCCTTTCAGATGAGAGGTGAAACGACTTCAATTTCCAAGAAAAAATACAATTGCTTTTACTCAGGTTTTAACCAACACCAGAGGTACTACAACAGGGCAGCCTGCCTCTACGGTGGTGCCATTCTGTAGTTCAATTTCAAGATGGTGGCTTGGATGTTATGCCTCCTTTTTTTTTTCTTGTTCTCAATACTTAATCTTTCATAATGGATATTACAAATGTAGTTGGTTTGTGAAAGCAGACATTATTGCCTCTATGAGACAGATACAAAGATGTATTTGCATACATTAGTTATAACGTGTACTAGGAGCTGAAACAATAAAACAATGACCAGCATTTGCTAATCTCTGGGGTTAGAATATAAATAATGTATTGTGTTTTTTGGCCTAAAGACTTAATTCATAACATTAGCTAACACCTTGTCTTCAACTTCAATAGGAAAATCCAGTGTGGCCTGGGAACTCCTATGGAGGATTAGCTAAAGTTCTGATATCACCAGAAAACTACATTTAAAGTTAAACTGAGCCAAAAGTCAGTGAGATGAGGAAGATAGGAAACAAAACAAAGAAATGGAACATGATTTGTTTATTGTTTAACACACCATAGTCCCTATGACATCCGTCATATATCTCTATTAGGGCTTTTCCATTAGTACCTACTCACCCTTACTTGGGTCTACTGAATTCACCATCGATTTAGGTAGTTTTCCAATTGACTGACTGTCCCGAGATAACAAGGAAAGACATCATAGTGTCTGAACTTTAGTGTTGGGCTGTAGTGTTAGTTCATGTAGTTCAACGCTGTAAATTTCTCACTCACAGAAACAATTAAATCAGTCAATTGCTGTTGATCCATATCTAAAAATATGCATGATTTACACAAAGGATTCACCTTCAACCAGTCATGACACTGGCCAGGGAGTGGCAAGGCAGGGCCTGGCTTGGGTTCCAGCAAACTTAGAACACCAGCCGAGTAGGTCCTTAAATCTCAGCCCCAATTTGGGATTGGAACAAATTAGATTAGGGTCAAGGTTCAAGTGGAAAACCCCCGTATATAAAAGGTAATTCATAGCCAAAACAATAAAAGCTTGAGTGAGCGCGAAAGAAAGCCTTAACAAATATTTTGACAAATTTTCAAATCTTTATTCATGCCTTTAATGAGAAGTTATTTTGTGATTGGTATGTTAACAAACATCAACTGGAAAACATATTTTTTCTTAGTTATTTAAGAGATGTCCACGATAAAAGACACAAGCACACAACACATTAGTCAAAAATAGAAATCTTAAAAAGTCCAGTAAGTCCCATTTGTGCATGAAGGAAAGCGTTAAATGTGAAAGGATGATAGACAAATTATTTTCACTGGTTACAATGAGAGAAAAATATCAAATGCTTTCTGTTTGATATGTGATATATTTTACTATATATATTGCACTTAAAGTAACAAAGTGTGTGAATGACAAATTTGCATCAAAACCTGCATAATTCAACACCAAAGATATAAAGGACTTTAAAGCATCTTTATCATAGTTGTTTTGTCTTTCAGGCAGTGTTTCATTTCATCCGGTTCTAAACCAGAAACAATGAATATGTGCTGAAGCAACTGTCCAAGAAACTTGGACAGCTCTATTTAGTTTTGATCTGCTACATTTGGAGCACGGTGAGTTAAAATCATACCCCAGCTCTTTAAACTATTATGTAAATCTATTTCAGTTAAAGCAAAGTTATGGCATTTACATGGATCATATACAATTTCAAATCCCATGAAATGTAAAGATACCATGTCCCTTAACCAAAAATAGAAATATTTTCCAAATATTTTCAGTCCACAGTATATATGATCACAAGCTAACCACAAAAATACACAAATCTGAGGAGCTATGTGGGAAATAAGGAGTCAGATCAGTCTGCAGCCAGTAAATGTGACTCAGAGCTGACGTGCTGAGATGTTCATTCATGTGAGTGAGAGTTACGTGTTTTAATCTTTCTCTCCCATCCACACATACAGTCGTTTACACCATCTGCTCTCAGTTACAGCTCCATCTGACCCTCCCCTAACTTTTCTGTTTTAATCACGATTAATCCCGATTTTATTTTTAAATGCATTTTGTTTAGTTTTTTCCCCACAAATATAATCAAAGCACAACAAGACATTTAGCTCAGTCTCTCACACAAAAACAGATACTGCTTAGACGTGTGCTGATGATTAAAACCAAATCACAGCATATTCAACCAGCTTATTCTGCCTTCCATATTCTCAGACATCTTCTTAAAGAAAGCCCTGGATGTGTAGTATGACACAGCTGTCGGGATAGAACTACTAACAATATCTTGCCATCTCAAAGTTAGCAGCCTTTATGCTCGCTGATTTCTGGACATAAAGTAGCTGTTTTCTTCATGAGATAGCACACACTTCAAGCAGCACAGCTGGCCGACCCGATTCTGCCAAAGCAAAAACAGCTACAGCTGTTAACACGGACAATTATCCCAGAATAAAATTAACTACACTCACCCAATCTAAATCGCTCCATTCAGTTATCTCACATACACTAAGTCCATGACTCTCAATCTAGCCTCTTTCAAGGCCACTGCGCTGTCAACTGTTTCCATAACTTTGCCCTGTAGTGGTTGTTTATGTGGCATTCCACTGGAAAGCTGAGCTTCTTGTTACTTGATTAATGAAAAGCATGGAGCAATACAGTCGCCACAACCAACACAAAAAGCGCATTGTGAATCCATCTTATTTTTATTGAAAAATGTCTGAGAAGTACAGTTCAGTCTAACTTTTAGCCCATATACCTGATACTGTTTTCAAATGGACCACACGTACCTCTTTCCTACGTAGAAATATATTTATATATATATTTACACTGATTTAAAAATATTGCTAGCTGTCTTAGCTTTTGATTTACAACTCAGTGGAAACTGTACCGGTGTTTTTTTTAAACCTGTAGCAGGCAACCTGAAAAAGCTGGGCCATTAGGTATTGATTTAATAGCTAGTGAATTGTAAATGAGGATATACTAAAAATAAAATTCTAAATATTATAGAATTATATGCAGAACAAACAGGTTTGGAATAAAGATATCTGTGAATATTTTGTATCGTGTACTTTTAGAGAAAAAAAAGCTAAATCTACCATTATTGTACTTTTAACTTAATTTGGTCTCTGACTGTATTCTGTCATCCAGGCAGTTTGCAACAGCAGGCATCTCAGCATTTGTAAAAAAAAAAAAAAAGAAAAAAAAAGAAAAAACAGACAGACTTCATCAGATTTAGGTCATTTTAGGACCAATTTATCTTATTTTGAAACATTTGTTTATTTCAAAATAATACAGTCATTATTTCATGCGATATTTTACCCTGCAATGAACTGGCGACATGTGCACCTCTTGCTTGTTGTCAACAGGGAGAGGTTCTAGCCACCCTGTGAGCCACGCTCAGAATAAGCAGTATAGAAAATGGAGTGATGGTGTATTTTGTTCTACCTGTTAAAGTAGGTCTATTCAACTGTCTTTTGTCTCAGTTCAGTTCATCTGTCTCTCTGCCCTTCAGGTGGTTCAGTCCATGTCTGAACTGATAACACTTTTGTTGTGTTTCTGTATTTAGTGTGTGTGTATGGTATCTGTATTCATCCCACACCTTGAAATACTACTCCTCTGGAACAAAAACTACAAACTCCACACGGAATGTTGTGGCAGCGCAACAGCTACAACTACAACTTACACTCAGACAACATACAGGTCAAAAACAGACATCCAACTGCCGAGAGAGAAGTTAGATGTTTTAGAAAGCATTTAGAGTGAAATAAAAGAAACCCTTAAAAACTATAGCTTTAAGTTTCTTAAAGGGGATTTTAACAAATTACAATAATCAAAGATCTGCTTTTTTTTTTAAAGCAGAACAACTGCCTGGAAATGATCAGACTGATTGTGAGTTGCCACAAAGACTTTTACGTGTTCTAGAATTCAGGCTTAATCCATAGCTTTAGCTATTTTGTCTTTTGTGTGAATTCACTTTCAGTTACAATCACAATTTCGAAATTCTTTGGCTGTCTATCAAAAGGAATTGAATCGCTTTATTTTGTGCACTTAGATTGTTCCAGGAAAGCTGTGAGGCAACGATTCAGGGTTTGAAGGTAAACAAAGAGAAATGAAGGATAAGCATGATGGTCATAGCCAGAAAAAATATTGATTTACTGGAGATGAATATAAGAAGTCATAATCTGTAAATTAGCAAGCTTTGAGCTTTAGAGAACATTGTGTGTTTTGTTTTGATGAAAACAAGTGTGTAAATACACTTAAGCATACAGAGGTTAAGAAATAGAGGCACATCTAACAAATCACTGAATGAGGCATCCTTATCCATAAAGTAAAGAAAATTAATGTTCTCTTTTATTTATAGAAAACAAGCAACTACCCAGATCATAAGCTACCATGTTTAATTGTAAAACCACGCAAAAGCGACATGAGTACTAACCTGCAAACCTTAAAAATGTGCCTTTGAGAAAGTTGCACACACTCATGAACATTTTGCAGTAAAAACGTGAAGGCACAGCCCTAAATTCAGTAGAAAGATTATTTCAAATGCCAACGAAAGATTACGGCGGTTGTACGGAGAGGCTCCAGCTACATGCAAATTTTTATTCAAATAACTATAAGTTCTCCCTGTTTTGTGTGTATGAAAGTTCACTAGCTCTTCATAGGGATTCAGTCATTAATCACTTGGGAAACAACATCGGGCTTTAGGGTGACCGGAATATTTTGAATTAATGTTAATCTTTTGTTCTTTAAAAAAATAGACATGAAATAGGAAAAACATTTCCACTTTATTAGCGTGATACTATCGTTTCACCATGTAAAAGGTATGTATGCAGCAGTGCTCTCTCACAGTGCTGCCCAAACCTAACTTTTCTTTTAACATGTTAAATTACCAAAATAAAGGTTTGCTACGGTATATTTTTAGAAAATAAAAAAACAGATAAATGTTGTTTATCATTGACTTTTTAAAAAGTTTCCTCCTGAAGAATCTACAGAAGCTTGAAAAACACCTTCAGACACAATAAAAGTAAAGTTTTTTTTCTTTTTACAAGGATTCTTATAAAAATAGCTGATCCTCCAGCTGAACTCACAACACGCACACATAGTAAAAGACTCTTATCTTTCTTCCTCAGAGGAGCCAATCCCCATTTCCTGAGATCACCTAAGACTCCCGCCACTTGGACACAAACAGGAAGGGAGTTTGTGTGTGAGAGTGTGTGGCCTCAAAACAACCTCCTACGGATAAACAAACAAAGGACTGACTGATAGGCTTACCTTTTTATTCTTTCTTCATGCTATCATCCTTCCCACTTTCTTTGAAGTAATGCCAAATCTGCACATGGCAACATACACCCGACGGATACCGCCATGGACAGCAGCTGGAAACTGTTTCAGGATGAGAGGCCCTCAATACCCTAAAAAAAAAACTGTGTGTGAAAACAACAGATAACTGTTGTTTAGGTAAAGCAAAATATACAGAATTTAGATGTACGGCGCTATATCACATTTAGAAGGTTAGTGATACTACATAAAAAAGGAGTCAAAAGTAAAAAAATAAAAATAAAAAAACTGTATGGAACAGCACCAGAACTTAAACAAGCATATTCCACAACAGTCAGCGTTATGCAATTACTTACTAATTAATGACCAAAAATTATATAACATTCAACAAAAACAGCTAAGAGGCTGAAGGAGACAGGAGAGTGGAAAAACCTTTGAATTAACATAAGTATTTGAAAGTATGTATGAATAAAATTGGGATCGAGAATATTTGCGGGACCTAGCATGCGTTTTACGGTGTTCTCCATGACATAGCTTGTCGACTAGGACACCAGATGCTAAAAAACATCCCTTGAGCCCTCGACTTTTTGCCTTCGATTTCCTCATCTTAAATTGCACTCATAAAAATCAAATACGATCTTCTTACTGCAGCTCCTTGACCTCAGTGCAGCTTTTTACACTATCTTCCACCAAATCTTCTATAATAGACTTACCTCCATCTGCATCACCCACACCCCCCTTCACTGGTTCCACTCCTATCTCTCACGCTGCACACAGTTCATCCAGCTCAAATCCTAAGTCTAACCCCTCCCAAATCACTATAGGTATACCCCAGGGCCCTGTCCTGGGGCCCTTTCTTTTCTTTATGTATCTCCTCCCCCTTGGTACCATCTTCCGTAAATTCAAATCCAATACCACTGCTACGCGGATGACACACAGCTCTACCTTTCCAGTAACTAAACTCCACACTCCCACCCTCTTCCCTCACCACCTGATAATCTGAAATCATATCCTGGTTCACTTCCAACTTCTTAAAATTAAACAGTGAAAAAACAGACACATCTAATTGGCACCCAATCCACACTATCCAAAATTGACCATTTCCCCCTTCTCATCGACAGCTCCTCAGTTTCCCCCTCCCCTCAGGCTAAGAGTCCTGGTGTCATGCTTGACACCACTTTATCATTCAAATCTCATATCAATAACTCCACTCGATCTGCCTACTTCCACTTATATAATATCAACCAACTCTGTCCCTCCCTCACTCCCAACACTGCATCCATCCTTATCCACAGTCCCGTCTAGATTATTGCAACTCCCTTTTCTCCCAATTCCCTTCTCTTCTGTCTCCCTCACAAGTCTCTCTATAAGCTTTGACCTGTCCAAAACTCTGCTGCACGTGTCATCACCAAAACCCCTTCTTCCAACCACATCACCCCCATTCTACAGCAACTTTACTGGCTCCCAGTCACTCTAAGAATCCAATTCAAAATCCTTCTATACACTTTCACAACTATCCACAACCATGACCCTCCATACCTGTCTGACCTCCCGCTGCTGTAAAAAGATTAAATTGATTTAAACCTGGAATGTGTTCAACCCTTTTTGCTTTATTGGCTGCCCCTAAAGTCTTGGGATACACCCACTGTCATAAAATATCAACGTAAACCCTGCGCACACACAGCCATGCACATGAATTTGTTCTCATGTTAAAGGGGCCACAAAGATGCCATCAAAACCCTATCAAAAAGGCCAAGGGGCGGTACAGCAAAAGGTCTGCGATGCAGGAGTGGAAGAAAAAGTCGCATATTGCAATACCGCTTTAAAAGCTACAGGGAAGTTTTACAGGGAGTTTTACTGGCAGTTAGACAGCAAATCACAAATTGCATGAAGCCCGGAAGCCAGACGAATCTGTGTACAAAGCAGCATTATAATTTTAAATATTAATGCTCATGAACATAGTGCTTCAAATGTTAGTATGATGGTTCAGTTACTGTGCACTTGTGCCCTTGTTTTGTGTATTTAATGAACTACATGATATTAAACAGGTTATTCTCAGAACTTATCAACTATTAACATTCATTGCACAGGAAGGTTAACACCATCCTGACACTGCATCGTTGGCCATATCCTGACAGGGTGCATCACTCCACTTTATGGCAAGTGGACTGCTTAGGACAGCAGGCTGCTGAAGGACAAATTAACAAAAAATATTGGCACGTGCACCCTTGTGATGTGTGCATCATCAAGGACACCAGGTAGGTAGCCCACACTCAAGCTATCATCCTGTGGAAAATGATAACAGGCCATTAAATCACATTCCACCCATTACAAGAGACAGTTTCTTCTTATAGGAAGTCAGAGTGATGAACTGTGCTTATTCTCTAGCCCAGCACACCTGCAGAGATGTTTTTTTATTTGTCATCACGCTTAATTTTGATAAACATCACATATTTCTCAGAAGGCTCTAGATTACAAAGAATCTGCCAAGGCGGGTAGGGAAAAATACTCAGGAATATGGTTAATAGGAAGGATGACATGCAGGAACACAAGAGTGTTCAAAAATGAAAAACAAAACAACCAAATGAAAAACAGTATATTTTGTTTTCCTTTAATTTAAACAGGAAATCCTGTGAGCCATCTAATTAAACTAATGAGTGACATGTTGATGAGGGTATTTAATTAGAGAAGGGTTAAATCCCAACTATGAAGTGCAGGATAAGGAAGATTAATATGGGATTACACCCATCTGCAACGCCACTGTCTAGGAAAAGAAGCTACAAACAGGCTGTCAGAAAAAAGAAAAAATGTTAAAAGAGAAATGGTTGGAAGGAATTTGTTTGTCATTGCACAAAGATGAAAAGGGGTTGATCGCAGTTGGTTTCAATATCTCCTGAAGACAGAATTCCACAGTGTCTTCTCGGTTCAGTTCAGAAAAAGAGGGTAAAAATGGTTCATTTAGACAACTTTCAATAAGATGCAATTATCTATTAATTATGCTTGGAGGCAGTCAGATAGATAGCTGAACAGAAGGTGAAGGATAATCCAGTCAATTCCAAACAAAGGCTTTCTGTTCCTTGACGAAACAACTGTAAATCCCCATCTGGCTCAAATACACATCGGCCCAGTACAAACACGAGATTATTCCCGGTCTTTCCAGCACAACCACAGGTGAAATGGTCTTTATAACATTTGATTACAGAACTGAAGCCGTAAAGGCATTCTATGAATATGAAAATGTGCCTCGATTTTACAGATTTTTAAGTGATCTCCGCTACACATTGCAAATGCAGAGATTCTGAGCCGCCGTGCTGAGTTCAGCATATTTTGACTAATGGCATCACATTAATTTCTCAGGAGGAATATTAGAATGAATTCAACGCAAACACAGCAATTAATATAACCAAATAAAGGCATTAATGTACGACTAGAATGCCTTTGAAAATGTATCTTAAAAGTCCGCACACTGATTGTTATGGATGGTTAGGGCTGTGCTGGAGATGTGAGCTTCTACGGGGGAAAAAAACAAAAAACACCAATGATAAAATACGCGCACAAGCACGCTACTATTACAGCTTCCCTTTCCTTTAATCAAACTCATGTCCACCTAAATACAAGCAAAACGCCCTTTAGATATAGTGAACCTACCATAAGTGTATTTCCTCAATTCACGGGCGATAAGAATGATGTCTGACCGGTAGATAATAGGTCGGTCACGGTCGGGTTAGTATCCAGCCCTGTGTGTCTTCCTCCGTAAATTCCCGGTAGAAACCAGAGAAGTCGTGGTGCAAAAGGCAGATTCCCACGCACCTCAACTCCCCATTCATAAAAGAATATTAAAGTCCTCTTATCAATAATACGGAGGGTGATATTATGCCATTACTGTCCCTCTGCCCGTGAGCACGAGCTGACGTCTGAGGAGCTACAGTGGCACGAATCTCCTTCGGTCGACTGGAAGTGTTGCATTATTCATGACATGGGCGTGGCCACAACAGCGACCGATTTTCGGCGAGTGTCTGCGAGCTACAACAGAATAGCCCCGGGTTCTGTTCACGAGCTCGTGTGATGCACATTGACTCCTAGTGGTCAAAGGGAAATTTATCCAAAGAAACACTGCTGTCAAAGGGTCATTTTAACGCGGAAGGTTAAGTTTGCCTCGTTTCTTTGTGTGTAATGACAAAACAGGCCACGCACTAGTCACAGCTACTCAACCAAAACAAACCTGTCAAAGCACATAAAGATTCATTAAGCTTAATCAAAGCTTAATTTACTATCTAAAAGAAAAAAACGACCAGTTCTTCAAGATCTTAATAAAACTTGGTATCAAGCATATTAATTGCCTTCTTAGGAAAATCTATTATACTTTTGCCTGATATTAAATTTATTATACATTTGGCAAAAAAACAAAACAATAATTTTTGTGGTTGTTTTAATTCCTAAGTTGGTATGTAGGACATGTAATTTATTTCGTTTTATCAATTTTTCATCTTAACGAGCCACTTTTCTGCATGATTTTTAATCTACTTCTTTGAAACTTTAAACAAGACAATTTTGGGGAGACAGCATAAAACGATTTGAACCCATTGGTTTAAAGACAGAAATAGACTTAGACTTAGACTTAGACTTAGACAGTACTTTATTGATCCCTTGGGAAGACTCCCTCAGGAAATTAAGGTTACCAGCAGCTTAAAGGGCAAAAAGTATTAAGTTAGAATTAAATTAAGCAAAAAAATAAAAATAAATAAATAAAAATACAAAAAATACAGATTAAGTACAGTGTATGTAATATCGTTTTCCCCTGTCCTGTGTAACCTCCTCGACCCGAGTGAGGCGTTGTACAGTTTGATGGCGTGGGGGACAAAAGAGTTCTTAAGTGTATTGGTCCGGCACTTGGGAAGCAGCAGTCTGTCACTGAACAGGCTCCTCTGGCTGCTGATGACGGTGTGCAGAGGGTGGCTGCTGTCGGCCATGATGTCCATCAGTTTGTTCAGTGTCCTGGCCTCTGCCACCATCACCAGAGAGTCCAGCTTCATTCCGACCACGGAGCCGGCCCGCCTGATCAGTTTGTCCAGTCTGGACGTGTCCTTCTTGGATGTGCTAACTCCCCAGCACACCACGGTGTAGAAGAGGACACTGGCTATCACAGACTGGTAGAACATACACATATAAAAATATAAAATAAAAATGGAAATATATATAATGGGGGAAAAAAAAAAGCATGATCACATTATATACTTGCCAGTAATAAACTTTGCACTATATATGTTGCATAAATAAGTGATAGACTTGTCTGAGGTAGGATTTTTAAATCCAGTTTCTGAAAAGTATGCACCACATTTGAGAGTTGTATTTGTATGCAAAAGTTATCTGGAAGAAAATTGAGATAATGTGTTCAAGATGTAAAAAATCACACACAGTGCATGTGTGTGTGTGAAAGGTCTATGCTTTCAATTCAATTCAATTCAATTTTATTTATATAGCGCCACATCACAACAACAGTTGTCTCACAGCGCTTTCCAAACAGAGCAGGTCAGACCCTACTCTGAAGTTAACTACAGAAACCCAACAATTCCCACCATGAGCAAGCACTAGGCGACACAGGCAAGGAAAAACTTCCTTTTAACAGGCAGAAACCTTGAGCAGAACCATGGCTCAGGGTGGGCGGCCATCTGCCTCGGCCGGTTGGGGGTGAGGGGAAAGAGAGAGCGAGAGAGAGAGAGAGGGCGAGAGAAGGACAGAAGGAGCAGAGAGGGGCAGCCAACACAGCAACACGTAGAATAGATTAAAAATGGCAATGATATTAATGCTAATGATGAGCAGGAACATGGGGGCAGCAGGAAACTCCCAACCACAGATCCAGACTCCACAGCTCTAGGAACACCTGCAGGAAGTGATAGGAGGAGACTCCCAACCACAGATCCAGACCCCACAGCTCCAGAGCCAGGAATATCTGCAGAAAGTGTTAGGAAGAGAGAGAAGAGAGAGGGGGGACGAGAAAGCACACGACTACGGGGAAGGGAGAGAGTCCAGTTAGTAACATTGTTAATGGAATGAGGTTGCACCGGGAGGGAGAGAGAGAAAGGAAAGGGGAGCTCGGTGCATCATGATGCATCCCCCGGCAGTCTAGGCCTATAGCAGCACAACCAGGGGTGGACTTACTCTAACTATAAGCTCTATCATAAAGGAAAGTCTTAAGCCTACTCTTAAATATAGAGACGGTGTCTGCTTCCCGGACCCAAACTGGAACCTGGTTCCACAAAAGAGGACTCTGATAGCCGAACGCTCTAGCGCCCATTCTAGTTTTCAAGACTCTAGGAACTGCCAGTAACCCTTCATTCTGGGAGCGCAGTTCTCTGGTAGGGCAGTAAGGTACTAAAAGCTCTTTAAGATAAGATGGGGCCTGACCATGAAGAGCTTTATACGTAAGGAGAAGGATTTTAAATTCTATTCTGGATTTAACAGGAAGCCAGTGCAAAGTAGCCAAGACAGGAGAAATATGATCTCTTTTTCTGGTTCCTGTAAGAACACGTGCTGCAGCATTCTGGATCAGCTGAAGAGTCCTAATGGACTTTTTTGAAGACCCTGATAACAAGGAATTGCAGTAATCCAGCCTAGAAGTAACAAATGCATGGACTAGTTTTTCTGCATCATTTTTACACAGGATGCTCCTAATTTTTGCAATATTACGAAGGTGAAAGAAGGCGGTTCTTGAAATTTGCTTAATGTGAGAGTTAAACGACTGCTTTGACATGTAATGTGTTATTTTGTGTTTGTCATTAATGCTGTGTGTAAATATATGCACCAGATCCAGTGTACAGTTTGTGACGAGCTTAACAGTCTGACCCAAACTGAATTTTGTTCTGTATGGGACCAAATTTAAATCTCCTTTTTACAATCTGACTTTAAAATACATTAAAAAAACATGCAGTCTTTAACAATGAACGCAACTTTTTTTTAAAACCAAAAAGTAGTGGCAAAAAGAGGATAGAAATCACACATCTTTATTGAACTCCATATGTGTTCATATAGTCTCCAGTGAAGTTTATCTTAAAGAGAACAATGATAAATCCTTACAGACAACTTATACCTGACAATTGGTATTCATAGTGAGGCAGTAAAGCTGTGTAAACAGATTTTGAGAGGAATTGATGCAGGATATACAAAGAAAATACATAAAGGTGTTTGGCAGGAGTTAACAGTGTTGTTGCTTCATCACATTTTGAGTTAATTGAAACCACACCCCAAGTTTGGCTAGAAGTGTGATGAAAACTTGATAAGAAATCTATAATTTTTCTTGAAATACAAAGCTGAGGAAGGGTAGCTGGAGCTGGGAAACAATACAGTATATAAACATGTACATTTAGGAAAATAACTTTAGTCTTAGTTTAAATGTTTTTCACAACCTTTGTTATGTACAACTATATTACATGTGATAGTTTTGCTAAAATTGACTTTTTCGTTCTTTTTTTTGGTAGATCAAAAGAAATGTAAGAGCAATCCTTTCGATCTTCATCTGATATTTAACATTTTTTATCATTGCTCATTGCTTATGGTAAACTTTTACCGAAAGCCCAGAATGTGAAACGAGGGCCTCCATGGAAAGAACACGCCAATGAAGTAAAAATGATTCCTTTGTTTACGTAGACTTTGGATTACTGTACACAGAATGAACCCAACATGTTTCAGTGTCACTTGGTTCATCATCATACATACATTTTTGCATTTCAGCTCTGCACCACAAAATTCAGCAAAACAAATAACCAAACAAAAACGAAAAAACTTAAAAAAAAAAAAAAATTTAACTACAAAATTGTCATCATAGGGCTTTAAGAAAAAAGAAAGGTAGCCGATTTCTACAGAGAATTATTGAACTGTTGAAAAATATAATTCCTTTTAAAAAGGGAAAGAAAAAAAAAGATCAGAAGGGATTTGCAAATTTCTCTCTTTAAAGGGAAAGATTTAATCAACAGAACATATACGGTAGGGAAGGTTGGAAAATTTTTTCAGGCACTATGATACAGAACTACACTCACAAATACCTGTTAAACCTTACTGAGGCAGAAAAATGACTTTTCTTTCTTCGAAATTCAACATAGAACTTAAAATTCTGCTCTTCACATTATGTTTTGAAGACCTTATAATGCACCTTTCCTCACTCTTTTTTTTTTTCTTTTTCTCCAAGAGACATCATTGTTATTAACTTGTTTCTCCTTTTACTCAACAGATATCAAGGAACTGCTGTTGTGACGTCTGTTGGCCCCCTTTCCTGTCGTCTCAAACTCCAGCTGGTTGAGGCTGATGGTCATGGTCACCAAGTCTGGTTCTCTGAGAGATTTCTTCCTGTTAAAAGGAAATTTCTTTCTTCTCGAAGCTCCTTCTTATGTGCTTAGGGACAGGGGGATTGGGTCAAAGTGAGGTTATTGTGTAATCTGTTTGGTTGTCTTAGGTAAAACACTACTTTTAAGGACGCTGACAACTAAATCCTATAGCCAGGCTCTATGTACATTTACCGCCAAAAGACCTTTTCCAGGAGCACCCAGACAAAACAAAGCCACATCACAAAGACTTAGACGTAGAAATTGGCAAAGGTACTGGACTGACCTGTCCCAGAAAAAAAATCTGTGGTAAACTTAGAAACAAAAAGATGCAACCATAACAAAGAAACATCTGAAACCCTACGACGGCTTGTTTACCTCGATGTCTGAATACTTCTGAATGTTGTGAAAGGGAGGCCATGTTACAGAATAGCAAAAGCATTACTGTCCCAACTGTTCTGAAATGTGTCGTAGGCCTGAAATGCAAAACTGAAATTAAATTAAAGTAAGATGACAGGGGGAAAAAACACAGGACACGTGTTTGGTTTATTCTGTCCCCAATGAGAATGCAAAACCCACCTTAAATTGATTAAACATTGAACATAATGTCAGAAAAAAAAAGTTTTTGCCTTTGTGGCATGAAGTTAGAGAACAGTTCAGTCTCAACAGCATTGTAGATAAAAAATGTCACCAATAATCCGTTTTCAGTTCAATCATCCAGATTCGACAGCTCTGCCCTATCCAGTTCTTTAGGTAGGAAGGGAGTGAGCAGAGCAGTCAGAGATGTCCGAGTTGGGTGACAAACTCCGATATAAGTGTTCAGGCTCTGTTTTGTCCTCCTCTCGGCCTTCTGCTCTTCCTTTTCCGACTCCTTTCCCTCCTGCTCCATGGCCCTCCAGCCCCTCAGAGTTCTCCAGCATCTCCTGGATGAGAGGAGGCATGGAGCCGGGGATCTCCATCTTCAGAGAGATCACTCGTTCTGCTCCTGAGAGATGAAGAGGAGAGTGAGGATAGCAGGGCAGGTTCATATATCAAGGCAAAGAAAAAGGGTGTCAAGCCTACCTAATACAACCCACATGTGACCCTCTTATGTCCAAACAACTGCTACAAAAAACTTTCAAGATTGATAATGTTTACAGATTGTTGTGCACAAATCACTTTAGCATCTTAAAAAAATGTGGTCAATTGACTTGATGCAAGATCAGGGGAAACAATCAATTGAATATATAGGGAAAAAGAGAGAAAGAGAGAGAGAGAGAAAGAGAGAGAGAGAGAGAGAGAGAGAGAGAGAGAGAGAGAGAGAGAGA
>CAJRST010008890.1:15033630-15062660 GCA_907169785.1 Menidia menidia | reverse complement strand
AGAGAGAGAGAGAGAGAGAGAGAGAGAGAGAGAGAGAGAGAGAGAGAGATACATATACATAACAAATATTTGATGACAGTCATGGAAAAGCAAATGACATTTTTCGGATCTAAAAATTACTACCCTCTTGAGTCATTTGGGACAAAGATGCCCCCCCCCCCCAAAAAAAACAAAGAAACAGGACAAACTCATATTTTCAAAGCTTTTTTGGGTTAAATATTTTCTAAAAATACAAAATAAACTTCTGCTCTGATCAATAGTATCAGATTTCACATCAGGATTGTATCCCTTGAAATACAAGTCTGGTTATACTATACTAATATTTTCATTTAAAAAAACACTAAATCAGTTATTTTCCACATGACTAATGTGACTTTTAAAAATCTGTCTCTGACATCTTAAAATGACTGCCCAAAATATTTAGTTTGATGCATCACAACAAATTCAAAGTTCAAAAACCCACATTATTTAAGTTATTCAATAACACCAAAGCACAAAGAACAACAGGCTCAATAGATGTCTGGTATGGTAACATACACGTTAACTGCAATTCTGCAAAACAAAAGGATCAAGAATATACCTGAAAGGCTGAATAGGCTAAATTAACATTACAAGGCCACAAAGCCCAACAAGCAACTGACCAGCAGGTGAATTTACCAAGATCAAAACCTCGTTCCACATAACTCAGTTGCCTTAAAAGCAAGATTTCAATTCATTTTTGGGGGGGATAAAGGAGCAGCAGTTGTCACAAGCCTGGAGTGCCCTCTTTTGGCTGACAACGTTTACTCTTGTTCATAACAGTCAGTATGAAAAAAGTTTTTTTTTATTTACGGTATATATTCCCGACTGTAAGTCGCAGTTTGATTTTTGAAAAAAAGCTAAATCTTTTACTAAAATCACTAAACTTGCACTCAATGCGATTAATTTCTGTGATATCAAGATGAAATCCATACCAAATATTCCTGTTGAGTTTTTCTAGCACTTTTTCACATGATGACGCACATGTGTTGTAATTTTGTTTTAGTTATCCCAATTGTCTGCAATTGAAAATTAAAACATTTTGATATCAAAGATAATTTGAATTAATACTCTTAAAATGATGGGCAGATGAAGGGAAAAATGTGTCCTAATGAACAAAAATATGCGTGTGTGTGTCTCACCCTTCACACTAATACTCCTCAGATCAGTGATCTTCATCAGTATTTTGGGGAACATGCAGGGTTTATCGGGCCTCCTCCTCCTCACATAAATCTGCAAAAACAGCAATTGTTTGGAAAAAAAACTAAATAAAGTTGATTCTTGACTTTTCACTTTGAAAAACAAACAAAAAAAAACAACTTCAAAACCACTGTGACCAGATGTGATAAACTTGCGGCATAAAAAAGTAAATAAAAACAGAATGAGATCATTTGCAAAACTGAAAAAAAAAATACTATATTCACACGAAGATTATCATTCCTCATGCTCAAAGTCAGACATGTTACAGTTTCATAAAAATATTAAAAATATGATAGAATCAAGTTTAAAAAATAAAATGTCACCAATAAACATCTGGAAGCACATTTCAGCTAACTAAGTAACTAAGCAACAGGTTGGTCACATGGTATCAAAAAGGGGCCAGTGGAGAGGAAAATGTCAGTGTCAGAATAATGTTCCTTTCACAAAGTATTCAGCCATCTACCGTACATAATTCCATCATGAGATGTGGCATCTATGTGCAAAGGCAGTTTACCAGTGCCAGATGCCCTTGATCCCAAGAGCATTGAAATGGCAGTAAAAATTTAAATGGGCTAAATCTGACACAAAAATCCATTTAACTCATTGGCTGCCAAAGACGTCTATAGACGTCAATTCAAATACAACCGTTGACTGCCAAAGACGTCTATAGACGTCTTTTATGTTTTTCAACGAGAGTGGCTTGGGGGACGATCTGATAAAGCTTGTCCGTAAATATCAGGCTTCTAGACAGAGTATGTACTAACAAATTGACCCTCTAGGTGGCAGTGCCACTTTTGATGGGAGATGAGCATAGACTGTAGGCAAATAAGAAAAAGGTAACGGTTCGCTATGAGAGAACATGTCGCCGGTGACGCAAGTCGAGGAAGAACGGAATAAGGTAGAAACAAAATAATTTTCCTGAAGAAAGAAGAGATTCTACTCTTTCTTTTGGTGTGTTCGGTGTGTACATAGTCATAGCACAAAATATTCTGTGGCTCTTGAAAAATCAGTCAAAATGCTCAAAAAACTCTGGCAGTATGGGACTCTGTTCTGAAAATGGCTGGCAGTCAATGAGTTAATTGGCTAAGACATACTTCATGAAAATTCATCTCTAAAATACTGTTCACCATGCCATACACATACATGCAAGTTGAAATCTCATTTTATAAAGAACAAGAAGTATAACTTAAAACAGCGTGATGACAAGTGGAGAACTTTTAAGGTTTTAGAGCAACATATGTTCCCATACAGATTAAGTCTTTCTTAGGAATAGGCTTTTTTAAGACAGACAATACCAAACCACATAGTGCATCTATAAAAACAGGAGGGATTCTTGGTGGAATATTCCTGGTGCTGGACAGTCCTGCCCCATCTTTAACCAACAGAAAACATTTAAAATACAACAAAGAAGACACAGGCCAATTGAGCAGCCAAAATCCTCTATTAACTAAGGATTAGATGTTAAAGGGAAATGGGACGATTAATGTTTTTTGTTTCCACTGGTCCCCACTTGACTTGAATTGGGTAATTTTCCGTTATGATACCCCAACGTGTGTGGGGTTGTTAGAAAATAATGTTCCTGCAAAATCATTAAGATGTGAAACAAACACAGCAGGGCGGCACGGTAGTGTGGTGGTTAGCACTGTCGCCTCCCAGCAAGAGGGTTCTGGGTTCGTATCCCGGGGGAACTTGAACCTTTCTGGGTGGAGTTTGCATGTTCTCCCTGTGTCTGCGTGGGTTCTCTCCGGGTTCTCCGGCTTCCTCCCACAGTCCAAAAACCTACATGTTAGGTTGATTGGAGTTTGGGGAAATTGCCCTTAGGAGTGAATGTGAGTGTGAGTGGTTGTTTGTCCTTGTATGTCCTGTGTGTGGCCCTGCGATGGACTGGCGGACTGTCCAGGGTGTACCCCGCCTCTCGCCTGTTGACCACTGGGATAGGCTCTAATTCCCCTGCGACCCCATCAGGGATTAAGCGGTATTGATAATGGATGGATGGACAAACACAGCACAACAATAAGGGACATGTGGCATCGATATACCAGCTGTATCTCTTTGTTGGACTGTGGTGTTAGTTTGAGCATAGCTGTTTACCTCTTTGATGATACATGTACCTACTCAGCCGAAGCAGATACTGATGATACCAGTACCTACTCAGCCTGAGTAGGTACTAGTGGAAAAGTGCCTAAATTTATTATGAATTCATCAATTTTCACAAAATGTTCATATTTTTCACTTCCTAAATCTAATTTGTTCTATTTTGAATGGAATATTGATGACTGTGATTTGCATTTTCTTACATTCCGTTTTTATTTACATTCAACTAGGTGTCCCAACTTCTTTTTTTAGAGTCGGTCATTTAAAATTGGTTGTTGTTGGTATGGCCAACACTAAAGATTTTGTTATCATAAAATCAATGACTATTACTAATTTAGGAAGCATTTTAATGCATATTAACTTTATTTTGTCAATCTACTTCAATTCAAATTATGAATGTCTTTGTACGACTATAACAATTAATATAATACCAAACCTTCAAGGCCTCTAGCATTGGCTCCTGAAGAACATCCACCTTTCCCGATTCCTCCAGGTCCTGACGATCTGCACATGCAAACACACTCAAACTTTTAAATTACCCACAGAGAATGGACATTTCTACAGTTTACTCTATAAGTTTTACCAATGTTCCAAAGACTGATCACGGTACCTCCGCAGAGCAGGCAGATGGCACTAAGTAACCCTGTTTCTGCATCATCCATTTCCAGCGGGAGCAGCTGGTTGGCGAAGGAAAAAACCAAGTCTGTCAGAGGGCCGAACCCTGCATTGTGCATCTGTGTGCGGTTCAGGGTCAGGCCGTCGGAGAACGTCATGGTGTCCTGGTCTGGGGTGTAGCGTGTGCAGATCCTCAGAATCTATCAAAAGGAAGGACAGTCGCCACATAAGGAGGGAAAAGAGAATGATATCATGACTTTGTTTGCCAACAGGGTGTATTTGTCTTGACAAAATGATTCAATGGAACCTGGGTGCGCACAAACAGCTCACCAGTATGTCGAGGCAGGCAGCTTTAAGCAGGGTGATCTGATCAGCTATGCTTAGTGTAGTGAAGCCGGGGAGCTGCTTGGCAAACTCCACTGTCTTGATGATGCATTTGGTGGACAGTTCGCTGAATTTGTCCCAGAGGCTGACATCCAGAGCAACTCGGTGCTCAGAGCTGTTGCTCTGCATGTTCAGGAGGGAGAATAGGTTGAATATCATGCAATTATTTCTTAGGATTTACATCTGAATGCCTGTGCTAGCACTGTGTGTATGAGTACCGTGGTATATTTTCCCAGCTGGCAAAGGGAGGGGAATGTGTCCTGATGGGCCCGGCAAACTTGTTCAATCATCTGCTCCGTGTCTGCTGACAGCACATAGATCTCCGAATCCCCGGGCCGCTTCTCCTCCTTCTTCTTCTTTGATCTATCATTTCGCACCACTGTCAGTGGAAATAAAGACGAGAGGATCAAGCTGAGATGTTTAAAACTTTTTCTCACCTCATCTAAAATCAGATTCCTTGGGAACCTTCAGCTCTGTGGGTTGACAGAAAGTGGATATTTTGTAAAAGTGATTCAATCCTTCAAGAAGTCTAAAAAAATCGGGTTTTTACAGTCAGACAAAAAAAACCCACATCAGCAGACTCGATTACCTAACTAATCTGATTGATTTTTGTTAGGTAGTTTAAACTCGTGTTGACAAATATCACTTTTTTGTCAGTGAAGTTACACAGGGAGCTCCTTTTGATTCAGTCCATTTTTCTCATCTGCTTTTAAAGGAGAACCAGTCGATTTAGACTCCCAGTTCTCTGTCTAGACTGTTCTAATATGGCTTTGCACAGTAAATTGTTCACTATAATGCTTTGTTTCCAGGCATTTCTTAATTTTATGCCTGACTTCACCTCTTGGTCTCTTATTTGCTGCCGCGCCCCAATTATGACATAACTTTACCTGTTCCAACTCCTTAAAAATAACAAATCTGCAAGATATTTTAATGGAAAAACTCATGGATCTATTTCACTACAGTCTTTTGTTTCTGTTTGTAATGGGAAACAGGCCAATGTGAGTTGGGTAAAGGCGAGTTGAGCCGAGTATGTACTAGTGGAAAACGGCTATAGGAGGTCTCTGTTAGACTTTCAAAGCTTTGATGTGTTTACTTAAAGACCAATGGCTACCTATCGAGGTTGTCAAAAACACAAAAAGAAGTCTGAATTATGCTTTAAAATAAAAACAAGTTATTCTTGTTCATTGTATTTCCTAATAACACTGTCATAACTTTTATTATTTAAAATGCTGCCTGTGGCTTGCAGAGTCTAAGGTGTTTTGGTCTTTAATAACTTCCAAGAGCATAAGTCAAAATTATTGCTATGATTTGATCATTTGAAACTTTCTAAAGTTTTAATATCAACTAATTAAATCCTGCGGGACAGCTTTTCTAACAAACCCTTGAGTTGCTCCAGTAGAATTTTAAATGTTGACCTGCAAGAATACCTTCTTCTCTCAGAACTTTTTCTCAATTAACTCAGTTTGTCACAATTTTCAAAGCTTGGTCAAGCATTCAGCCTGGTCACTTAAAAACAAATCTGTCACTGTAAAATGGCATTCTATTTGATATATTTAGCACCTGATACATGATAATCATAACACCCCAAATCACAGCACAGTCTGAAACCTCCCGCCAGGGAAGACTGAGTGCTGCCTTGAATGTTTGCTTAATCTCCCTGAGTGGGTTTAAAGATAGACTAATGGTCTGGCTTGATTAAATTGTCATTGTTTATAAGTCTGTATGGTACTAGTTGTGATGTTGCAGGCTATACATTTTAAAGTATTTCTTTGTAGAAGTTATTTTTACATAACGTTTGTAACACTTTACTTTTATGCTGCTGCCTATTCAGAATCAGAATCAGAATCAGAAATACTTTAATAATCCCAGAGGGAAATTATTTTTGTTACAGGCTCCATAAGCAAAATAAAACAAAGGCATATACATATGTACATGTCTATACATATATACATATATATATAGCTAGATATATACATAAGAAACAATATGTGTATATGTAGGTCAAAATGAGAGGTGGATAGTGTCAATGATTAAGATTGACTCTCAGAGGGAAGCGTTGTACAGATTGATGACCACAGGCAGGAAGGATTTCCGGTGGCGCTCTGTGGTGCATCTGGGTGAGAGGAGTCTTCTGCTGAAGGAGCTCCTCTGTTGGGCCAGTGTGTCGTAGAGGGGGTGAGAGACATTGTCCATGATGGACTTAAGCCTGGACAGCATCCTCCTCTCTGCCACGGTCGACAGAGTGTCCAGCTCCTCCCCTACAACATCACCCGCCTTCTTGATCAGTTTATTTAGTCTGTTGCTGTCTGTGATCCTCAGCCCACTGCCCCAGCATGTGACAGCAAAGAAGATCGCACTGGCCACAACAGACTCATAAAACATCCTCAGCATCGTCTGACAGATGTTAAACGACCTCAGCCTCCTCAGGAAGAAGAGTCGGCTTTGGCCCTTTTTGTAGACTGCCTCGGTGTTTCTTGTCCAGTCCAGTTTATTATTTAAGTACACCCCCAGGTACTTATACTCCTCTACAGTGTCTACAGGGACCCCCTGGATGGAAACAGGGGTCACAGGTGTTTTGGCCCTCCTCAGATCCACTATCAGCTCCTTTGTCTTTGTCACATTGAGCTGCAGATGGTTAAGTTTACTCCAAGTGACAAAGTTGTCCACCACAGTCCTATATTCACCTTCATCTCCCCTTTCAATGCAGCCAACTATTGCTGAGTCATCAGAGAATTTCTGAAGATGGCAGGACTCAGAGCAATGGCTGAAGTCTGAGGTGAAGACGGTGAAGAGGAATGGAGAGAGGACAGTCCCCTGAGGGGCCCCGGTGTTGCTGATCACCCTGTCAGACACACAGTTCTGTAGGCGTACATACTGTGGTCTGCCCGTCAGATAGTCAACAATCCAGGACACGATGGGGGCATCCACCTGCATCGCCGTCATCTTCTCACCCAGTAGAGCCGGACGGATGGTGTTGAAAGCACTGGAGAAATCAAAGAACATGATCCTCACAGTGCTCACCGGCTTGTCCAGATGAGTGTAGACTCTGTTCAGCAGGTAGATGATGCTGTCCTCAACTCCTAGGCGGGGCTGGTAGGCGAACTGTAGTGGATCCATGAAGGGCCTGACCATAGGCCTTAGCTGCTCCAGAACTAGCCTCTCGAAGGTCTTCATGATGTGGGACGTCAGTGCCACCGGTCTGTAGTCCTGAGGGCCGTTAGGACGCGGCGTCTTAGGTACAGGAACGAGGCAGGACGTCTTCCACAGCACGGGGACTCTCTGGAGGCGCAGGCTCAGGCTGAAGACCAGACCAAGGACTCCACACAGCTGGGCGGCACAAGCTTTAAGCACCCCAGGAAATACACCATCGGGGCCTGCAGCTTTGCCGGTGTGGAGTCTGGTCAGTTGTCTTCGAACCAGGTCAGGTGTGAGGGACACTGAAGAGGTGACAGTTGTGGGAGGGGCTAAGTCCTCAGGTTGTGGAGGACACGATGCAGAGCAGGGGGGAAGGGTGGAGTCGGTGGCTGTGGAATGAGGTGATAAGGAGAAGACAGGGCGTCTGAAAGGAGGAGGAGTGGGGGAAGGTGGAGTGGTCGTCGTTGGGAAACCATCGGCATCAGGTGGAGTGGTCGTCGTTGGGAAACCATCAGCAGAGGCTTGTGGGGGATGGGCCTCAGTATCAAACCTATTGAAAAATAGGTTCAATTCGTTGGCTCGTTCCACTCGGCCATCCAACCCCATGTTGCCGGTCTTCTGGAACCCGGTGATGGTTCTCATGCCACCCCACACCTCCCTCATGTTGTTATGCTGGAGTTTATTCTCCAGCTTTCTCCTGTACTTGTTCTTGGCCTCCTTAATTTTTAGTTTGAGTACCCCCTGTACTCTCCTCACCTCGTCACGGTTGCCATTTCTGAAAGCCCTCTTCTTTTCATTAAGGATGGCCTTGATGTTCTTAGTGATCCATGGTTTGTTGTTGGCATAGCAGGTGACGGTCCGAGCTGGGACATTGCAGTCAACACTAGGGTTGTCACGATACAAACATTTTCAACTCGATACCGATACTCAGGAAAATACTCGATACTCGATACCATTTTCGATACCACAAGGATTAAAAAAAGACCCCAAAATTTAAAGAATTTTGACAGGTTAGTGTCTTTCATTTCAAACTGACCTGTTACTAATGTTATTGTGACTGGTGGCCTGCATTAATAACCCTAACCCTGAACCTAACCCTCCACTCTTCATAATTGTGAGAAATAAATATTTTTGGGTTAAACTTGTTTGGACTTATTGTACAAACCTATTTTTATTTTAACATAATAATATGCATAGAGTTTAATTAAGTGTTTGAAGGATTAATTTCACAATTTTTAAATGAATCTCTATATTGCCATGTGGCAATTAGGATTTTCTTGCCTGGAATCTTCCTATTGTTAATGTAACTATAATGGCCGACTTCGATGTGGGCGGAGTCGGATATGTACTTGATTAATGGTAGCACGTTATTATTAGCCATTAGCCGAAGCTACCAGTTCAAGGCTAACAACTTGTTAATGATCATAAACAACGTAAATAAATCAGAGAGAAGGGGAGCAGCGACGGCAGGTCAGCGTCGCGCGCGCGCGTGCTCGCGCGGACTCGCACGGGCTCGCGCGGTGGTATCGATACTTTTGAAAATGAGTATCGTATCCGGATACAACATTTTAGTATCGATACTTTTTTAAGTATCGATACTTTTGACAACCCTAGTCAACACAGAAGTTGATATAGTCCGTGACGCACTCTGTGAGCCGATCGATATCCTCCCCATGGGGCTCACAAAGGGCAGTCCAGTCTGTCAACTCAAAGCAGGCCTGCAGTGTCTCATAAGCCTCCTCCGACCACCTCCTCACAGTCCTTGTGGTCGTTGGCACCCTCTTCACAAGAGGCACATAGCAAGGTGTGAGGTGGACCAGGTTGTGATCAGACCTGCCCAGAGGGGGGAGAGAAGAGGAGATGTATGCGTCCTTAATGTTAGCATACATCAGATCCAGGGTCCTCTCCTCTCTGGTTGGACAGCTCACATATTGCTTGAAGGTCGGGAGAACTCTGTTTATGGTGACGTGGTTGAAGTCTCCCGACATGATGATGAGGGCATTGGGGTGTTGCGTCTGTAGTTTGGAGATGGAGGTGTGTATGATGCTGCAGGCAGATGTTGGGTTTGCAGAGGGAGGGATGTACAGGACAGCAATGATGACATGAGGGATCTCTCTGGGCAGATGGTATGGACGGAGTCCAACGGCAAGCAGTTCCACATCCGGGCTACAGAGCTGTTCCTTAACAGTTATATGACCCGGGTAACACCATCTGCTGTTCACTAGAATGGCAAGTCCCCCTCCTTTCCGCTTGCCACTCTTACGATCCCGGTCAGCCCGGATGGTGTCGAAGCCATCCACGGAGACAGTCTGGTCCGTTATGTCCCTATGCAGCCACGTCTCCGTGAAGCACATCAAACTACACTCTTGGAACTCTGGGTGGCCCCGCGTCAGAGCCGTTAGCTCGTCCATCTTGTTGCCAAGAGACCGAACGTTGCCCATAATAACAGAGGGGAGACAATGCTTAAATCTTCTCCTCTCAATAAGCCCTTGCTGTCTCGACCCTCCTTTCATCCCCCGATAGTTTTTTCCTCCTCTGCAACCTCGGCGAGTTTTCCTCCGTAGTTCTGGTGGTATATCAGCTGGTCTGGTCACGGCGCCGGCCGGCTTCAGTGCGATCAGCTGTTCCCCGGAGTAAACAAACGCAGCGTGTCCCGTTGTAGGCGGCATTATTTTTTTTAAAAAAGTACAATTTGGAGCTTGTCACTTGCTGAAAAATACCTCGTTAGAGAGGACAGAACCTCACTGAGTTACCGTGAGGCCACAGAGGAAACAGAAAGACGAAAAAGTAAGAAAGTTGTAAAAAAAAGCGAACATAAAAGTTGGAGCGACGTAACAGGCAGCCTGCAGCTTTCGCGCACGCGCACGAGAAAAAAAAAAAAAAAAAAATTTGGTCAGGTCTCCACTGAAAACAAAATAATAGATTCTTATTCTTGATTGTAACTTTCTGTTCAGAAATATGTTTTTTTAAAACTTAATTGATGGACTCATAATAGTTTAAAAATTACATTTGAAACATTCCCAAGATGATGGACAGAAAATACTGTTGCCCTAAATTGTGATAGCACACGCTAGAATAATCCAGCTCAACAAACTGCCAAAACAAAATGATCTTTCTGCTGTCTAGCCATGTGTGATCATGTTCTGAAAAAGTATAAGAACTGAAAAAAGCGGGCTTTCTGTTTCACATGACTGTGAAACAAAAAGAAATAAGTAAAAAAATAAACTGATTATTGATTATATTACTGCTAAATCCACCAAGGTGCAGCTGTAACTCTTTTAGAAACAGAATGAATATCACGTTTAATATATAAACAAAAATTACAGGATCTTTTTTTCCCACACTGTTACAGTGTGGAACTATTCCATGTCCCATCCAGTTGCTGTGTAAGTTGGTATCAGACGGTATCAGACAAAGCTGCTGTCGATATGCCTGTAGTCATTTAATTTGCCTTTAAACAGATATCTGGCATAAATAAAAAATGTGGCTTTATGAACCACGGATATCACCTTTTCAATTACTTTTTAGGCAACTGCTTAATTAATAGGGATTGCTTTGCCCTGAGAAAAGTTAACATATTCAGGTAAGCACTACATGCAACAGTTCAGTCATAACAGATGGTTGTTTACAGTCAGAACTGGATACATTGCTTTAAAATAAAATTAGGAAGGAAAACACCCTGGGACTGCAGTAATGACCGGAGACGACTGCTGCCAAAGAACCGTTAGCTGAGGAAATGAACAGTTTGATAAACTACTACTCCTGTTATGCCATTACAGCTTCACAAAGAACTCCTAACCGTATCAATTTAAGTGTTAAATTTAGCACTACTACTTTCTCATAAGATGGGATGTAAATGATCAAAGTGAATGATTATTGACTAAATCTACTATGTAAGCTTTAGATATTTTTCTAATCTGTGTAAGATGAAATAACAAAAGCATAGAAAATTATTTGACAATCTGGCTTTTACCAAATGCCAATGAACATTTTACATCTTGTTACATTGTTATGACTGATGACATCTCAATATTTTCCCGATTTTACTGCCTGCGATATTATCAGGAGTACAATCAATATACCATATACAATCTCTCAACATTAACTGCTCCAAAACAGGCTATAAATCCGTTCCAAGTTATCATGGTTTATCTCTATTCTAACCATTAACTCAACATAGCCTGCTAAGCTTCTAATATTGTCTCATTAAGCACCACTTAGGTGTTTGTAAGATAAAGGACTTGATGGGTTTGTTGTGTTTAGGGAAAGGAGGGCTGTAAACTACCTGAGTCATAACGTAAGGTTAAGTTTATAAAGCAGCATTGATCGCATCTTTGATAGATTTATGGAAACTATTCAAATCTGGAATGCTTCTTAGTTAGCTATGTTAACTATTTATGACCAACAGATGGAGTCAAATACCAAAGTAAACCATTAGCTGTACTGTCTCTAGAAGTGACATGGTGTCTTCCTCTACTTTTTAACAAATTACATGATGATAAAAGCTACTTTAAAAATGCTCAAACACAAAATCGTTTTGCAGAGAGTGGTTTTAAGCCGCCAAACACACTTGTTTTTATGTCCCCGTTCGTCCACAGAATTGACTAAATGCATTCCCTGCATTCCTCCAACCACCACAGCTGAATGCCTAACACTAAACATAAACCATCATGACATTTGAATTCTAAATCTAAGTCTTGACCTTAAGCAATCTCCTTTGACCCGTAATGACTGCAACTCGTCCCATACTTTTACAGAAGTCCCTGTAAAGCTGGTAACCTGTGAACTTTTGGACACCATCATGATCCTGAGCACACACATACATGGAGTGAAATGAGATTTAGAATGATTACTTACACTCTTTCGACATGCCTACATCAAGGCATTTCTGGAGTCGACAGGACTGACATCGGTTCCTTGTCACTTTATTTATAACGCACACTTTGTCTCTGTGGCACGTATACAACATGTTCTTCTGGATGCTCCGCCGAAAGAAACCCTATCAGAGAGAAAATGAGGGCAGAGGCTGAAATATCATGAACTAAACAACTTTGCACAGCTTCTGAAATGTATTCAGTGTATCAAATTAAATCAATTCAGAGCTGATTGGGGTAATATTCAAATGAGCCATTAAATTGATATTTAAACAAGAAATGTACAAATATGAGAGCAGATGCTAAGTGTACAAGCATATTTATTGTGTGTCTGTATTTAGGATTAGATTAAGCAAATAGCCTTATAGATCCTGCATGAGGTTATGGCCTCTTTCCTGAGACAATATGCAAATATCCAGTTAGCCTGGATCTGGTCGTGCATATCGCTGAATAACCTGGACCGTGTGAATTTGTGTGTGTTTTTTTACATACAAGTTTAATCACCTTGCAGCCTTCACAGGCACTGACTCCATAGTGATATCCTGAAGACTTGTCCTGGCACACAAAGCAAGGCTTGTAGATGCGGGGCGGTGGCGGTGGGGATGGGGGGCTGGGGACAAGCAAGTCCTCTCCAGAGCTTGTGCTCTCAGTTTCAATGGCTGCGAGAAGACAATTAAATGAAGTCAGACTACATGAACATGTATGTTTCTATGTACGAATCAACACATTTTTTGTTTGCACTTAACGGCAGTTCCAATTATTTTATAGAACACGTAGACTTGACACTATGTCAAATGATGAGGACTGGTTAAAGACATCTGAATACACAGTAAGTCAGGCTGATTAGCATTGCTACTGTATGGACAGATTGAGCTCTAATACAACACCTAAACTTAAGAAGCGTCTTAATTGGATCCTTTAACAGTCAATTTGATAGTCAGTTGCTCTGGCATAGGGATTTGTGGCTGCCCTTTCCCCATCTGCTAGCTCAAACGATGGTGAAGTTCACATGTTCATGTGTCTGTTGGTTTTCAATGACATTGAATCTTTAGCTCAAAAACGTTCACTGCTAATCAAAAGTTTTCAGAAAAGTTTGAGTCTACATCCTTTCAAGCAATTCTTCCCATTACAGGCATTTTTGGAAGAAGATGCTGTCTCCTGTCATATCTGTGATCAATTTTTAATTTATTTTTTCTAGAGTTGGGGAGTAGCCTTATAACACTTTGTAGACAGTAAATTTGCTTCTATAATACTATTACCGATGTCTTTCCTCCATGGAATATGCACTGTTAACGGACGACTGACAAAACTTTAGATTTTGTAATATTTCTCATACACACTAGATCCAGACTTAATTGTGTTTAATTATACTATTAAAGTATTTGAGTAAATAAGTATTAAGTAAAAAGTTATATTCTTTTTGTCACACACTGCTTCAAAACATTTTTGCAGTAATGAATTGAATATGTAATTTATTGACAAATTACTTGAAGCTCTGTTTAACACCAGATGTTCTTTAAGTTAAGTCTTGATACACAAAATCTTGACTTCAAAATCATAAAACAAACTTTTACACCAGGCTGTAAACTCTTAATTTTGCATTGTAATCATCTAAACAATCTTCACGTTTACACACAAGTCAATCCAGTTATCAATTAGAAAATATTCTTTATCACTTATTTTCTCAGGAAATGATCAAATATTCCATATCTGTAGGTGGAAAACACTTGCAGTGCATAAGTACTTATGCACTTATATGCATAAGTACGTAAAAGACTCTGAGCATGTAACCTTTTATTTTTGGTAATTGCAGTGACCTCCTTGTTCAGCAGTTCTGCACATCAGCTTGAAGGAATTTTAAGCTGTTCTTCTGAACAGAGCAGCTTAAGTTCTGTGATGTAGGTGACTGTGAACTTTTCCATCTGCCGATAGAGCCAACAATTTCCATACTTGGTCATGTATTTGTTTGGTCATGATCCAATATCACATATCTGTGAGAGGCAACAGTATTTCAATCTGTTTTAGTAACTCATTTCAGTATGAAATCAGTCAAATGTTTTCAATAAATGAAATTCTGGTATTAATTGGCATTTTGACAAAAATAAAATAAATAAATGTTTTCGACAAAAATTTATAAAAAATAAATTTTAACAGTCTACTCAGTAAGACTATCAGTTGTGTATCCACCTGGCTTCTGCACAACATAACTGATGGTCCCAACCACATTTATAAGGCAAGAGATCCCACTTATTAAAACTTGACAGCGGACACCTGTGAAGTGAAAACTATTTCAGATGACTACCTCTTGAAAAACATCAAGAAAATGCAGTGTGTGCAAAGCAGTAATCAGAGCAAAATGTGGCTACTTTGAAGATATAAGATATATTTTCAGTTGTTTCACACTTTTTTGTCAAGTAAATAATTCCACATGTGTTAATTCATAGTTTTGATACCTTCAGTGTGAATCTACAATTTTCATAGTCATGAAAATAAAGAAAACTCTTTGAATGAGAAGGTGTGTCCAAACTTTTGGTCTGTACTGTATATATACTGTATGTATAAAGCGAAGAAAAGAGTTTCATAGGATTCTAGCTGCATTGAACCATAGTATATTAAGGCAGTGGGAGACCAGCAAACAGATGTTAACTGTTTCCTGTCACAACTGTCACAGCTAGACACCAAGTAAACACAAAATACCTGCTGTTTTACAATACCGTTATCAATATCACAATATGACTTTTTCTAAAACAGAATTTTGCCTAGACCCAGTCGTGGCTACACGTAAGAGCTAGTTTATAATGTAAATGCTTTTTTTTCTTCTTTAGAACTGTGTTTTAGCAAAGTCCTTGCTTTATCAAAGGAATATTCAGAATATGTGAAACACTCATAATCATGCACAAAGTTTTAGATTAGAGTGACTTTGGACTCTGGTTGCAAATTTACATGGTTAGGTTATAAAGATTGGACAAGTACACAACTCTGCTTTTCAGATGTCATTAAATGTAATACATGACATGAGCTGCTTGATGCAATGATCAGACCTGCGGTAGAGTAAGTAAACCATAACATTTCTCTCCAAACTTTGCCTCCAGGCTCCTGCCTGTTTTATCTTTTTTTAATCAGCAAGATGAAATATTTTGAGGTCCTGGCCTGTCAGCTTCAAAACCATGAGCATCCATAACTCCTACCCTACTTACTCTCTCATTCTGCCTCATTTAACCTCCAACCCCACACACACACACACACATAAACACATGTATCCCCTCCCCCTGCTTTCGAAGCCATACCAGACATTCCACTAAGGAGGCGATTCAACTCCCTCAAATGCTGTGTTGTGTTTACACAGAGAGGGAGAGACACAGAGAAATACATTGAAGAGATCTTCCTCAGCTTTCACACCGTCCCTCCATCTTCCCCCTCTCTTCATCTCTCCTCTATTTGCCTTTGCTCTCTTCTCACTGATTCACGAGCCAGCAGTTCGCTAAAGCACAGTCTGACCTCTTTTAAACTTTCAGTTCTTCTCCCCTTACTCTGCTCCCCGCTTGCTTCACAGTGCCTCTGTTTTTATCCATCTGTTTATGAGTCCCTTCCTACAGCTTCCCACTAATATGGGCATGACAAAGACATATCCAAACCAAATATGCAGATTTTACTTAAAGAATTCCTGAGAGATATTTGCCCCCCTTCTGAAAACAGGGATTAGTCTTTTATGTGTAAATATTGGACTCCGCTGACAATCTCCGAATCTCAAGAGAAAGATTGTGATCGTGCAAGTTCACATAATATCTTAATAAGTTCAATAACTTTTGTTCTATATATAGTTTTGCACAATATCACAATAAAATTAAACCAAACCACTTTTTTTCTTTATAAATAAGTGTTGTGTGACAGACTTATGAGTTCATGAGGAGCTTAGGGGAGGCTTTTCTTTCAGGCGAGTTGAGGCAAAAACTTAAAGCCTGTACATAACTTCCTAACTCGCTCACACAGCTGCGAGAACAGAATGACATCATTTTGTTCTCGCAGCCCTGATTTTGGAGTCTTCGCTGCTTATTATCGTGGCAAAACTTTTTTCTTGCTTTTACTGGCTGTCTGACAAGGGCTGGATTATTGAGTGGGCATGGTTAATGGCTATGTTCACACTGTGGTGAAACATATCAGATTTTTCCCTTATGCAACCTGTATATGATCTTTTATTTACAATCTGAACAACAAAAATCGTTTTTTTTTTTATGCGACGTGGTCTGGAGTCTGATACGTATCCCATCTTTCTAAATGTGATCTGTGTCTGTACAGCCAGGTAGCATTGATCCAACCAGCACGTCACTGATAGTCGACAAATGCAACTAGTCTGCATCCTGCAACATGGGAAGAAAGAAAGAAAAACAACAAACATGGAAAATGCTAATGACAACAGTCAGTTGAAAGTTTTCTGACATAAGTATTTGAGGGGATTACTCTATCCAGGCCAAACCTTAGGGGATTTTTTAAAGCTTTTCCCAAGTAATGGCTGAGCATGGGTATAAATTCCAAAGAAAAATTGGATTCACAAAAACAAAACAAAAAAAAATCAGATTTGGATCACTTGAGGTTGTTCAGAAGTCCTCAAAACAGCGGTGTCTCTCTTATGTGTCATGCATCTGTTGAAAACAAAGCTCTAAAGGCTAATACATACGCAACCAAGATATTAGCTTTTTTTAGGTGGCAGGAAAAAAAAAGTCAAAGTTTGTCTTAGCTCTGACATTTCATGCTTTATGAGAAATTCAGCTCCTGAACTCCTAGAAAGTCACAACCGTGCCACGGTTGTGGAAATTTCACAAATAACACAACAATGCAATAATGCAAGGGAGGGACGTTTAATTGATAGAAAAGGAGGAGGAAGACCAATTTTTTATTGAAAAACAATTAAGATTTCTATTTGTCATCCACAATTGTTAGAGTAATGAAGAAAAGAAGTGAACACAGGAAGCATGTCCGACCACTCAATACCAGAGCTGAACTGGGCAAATAGTGTAATAGTCAACTGATGCGCAAGATAAACGATGGAAGGAACTTTTCATAATTCAGTATGCAGACCACGTGTTTTGACGACCTTATTCTGCAAATGACATTTCCATCCAGTATGGTCTCACGCAAAGTATGCAGATTTCTGCTGGCCGTCACACTGAGTAACACCTCAAAGAACAGTGGATCTGCAAGCTAACCCCACCTACTCAAATAACCTGACCAATCACACAACAGCTCTTGGACAACCATGCAAGAAATAAGTTCTGCTCAGAAAATTGTGTCAAAAACAAGCATGAGATCAAAAAACCAGGACAGCGATCAGCAAAAGAATCTTAAAAAATTGCCATCTGGAATGTGAGCCTGTTGCTGCCATCTTGTTTATGTCAAATTCCCACAATCCTTGTATGAATGATGTGATGTCGGCGAGGGGGGGGGGTTACCGTTTTATTTTTCAAATTCCTAAAATATCCATTTTTCTTTGGTCTAGAACAAAATGGAAATATAATTTCTGCTCTTGTAAATTTCCATAAACATTGGGGGCCTGGGACCAGAGAGTAGTGGGCTGTGATGACCCATCTTTAGCTATGATTTATCAGTCTTCAGTAAGCGACCACCTTATACCACCCGTGTCCTCTACTTAAGCTTTCAGAAGGTGAAAGGGAAAGTCATCTTTACTGTAATCATACCATACAGAGCTGCTTCTGTTTTAGCATTGTCTAAGGACACCGAACACTCATAAAAAGGATAATGAAGCAAAAATCAATACAAATGTATTGTGGTAGTCAAGCATATACACACAGCATGTAAAGTAAATGTATAAAGCAGGAACGAGAAATTAAAGAGGATAAAAGAGAGGATTCATATGAGCCTAGGGGTTTGTGCAGTTCAACAAAAGGTTAAATCATTCATACTGTGCTCTCTTTTTTGCCCTGGGGTATGGGAGACTATTTATGTTCACAGGTCACTCAGTTCAAATCCAACAGTGCCATAAATGTCAGCAAGAGCTGGAGTAAGCTTTTTACCAAATCTGATGTAACATACTTTCCAATGGCTGCCCAGAGCAATCTGGAAACCAACAAACTCCTCCTGATTAGAAACCATCACAGCTTGGTAAGAAACCGGCTTTAACCAGACGTGGAAGATGCAGCTAGAAATTCAAATTGAATCTTTTTTTGCATGCTTTCTGCTATGCCTGAGCATTAACAATGCTCCTATTATTTACTTTTTTTTCAACAATTGCCTTTGTTTGATAACAAATAGAACGTAAAAAACTCAAAACTTAAAAAAAAGATTTTTGAAAACGGAACAGATATAAAATCAGCACATGACCTATTAGTTGCTATTTATGGAATGAAAACTGAGCCAAAATGCTAAAAGGGACCACACATGAAAATATAGTTTATGCTCATCGCTTCCATAAGAATTGGGAAAATTACGTAACAGCAGCATTCAGCTTGTCAAGTCAACTCAATCAACTGACCATCACCAACTGAAAATAACTGAAAATGTGGAACGTATGCTAAGCTTAAACTAACTCCTCGGATGTCTTGTTTTGAATTTGTTGCGACAGTTGGCTTTTAGTTCATGAATTTACAGTCAGCTCTAATGCATAGAGGACCAGAAAGGGGTCCAAAAGCTAACGTTTGATAATCCGATGCTTTGTATTAACAATTTTACTGGGTAGCCAATATTTATGTCATACACCTGAGTCAAACAAAACACCTCTTCTTTTCTTCTTATATCTGCTGCAGTATTATCAGTCATCTTGTTCATGAGTGTGTTTTTTAATTTCATTACAAACCGCCAAGCACTTACATCCACCCTGCTAAAGTGATGAAGCCAGCTTCTGGTGCAATTAGTCTGCTGTCAGCTGCGCTAGTAAGTTAGCTAAAGGCTATATGTGAAGCAACCACTTATTAAACTGTTTAAGCAACTTGGTCCAGTTTTAAGCAGGTCTGAAGCTATAGATAGAGATCAGGTTCAACTCTCAGACCCTATGCTTCAGAGCAGGTTAATGAAACTATCTGAAAATAATTCAGTAGCAGCTCACATTAAGCTACAAATGGGAAGATGGTAGAGAAGCTGACATACACTAAGACCAAAGCAGTTATTTCACTTCATTTCTGAAACATTAGACATTACATTGCTAGATAAAGCTTTCCAGTTAAATGGTTAAGCTCTGTAATTAACCCTTGTGTAATTTTCATATTGTTCAGTCAGCGTTTGTGGATCTGATGGACCTGTTTGCATTTTGTGGCTTTTAATACCTCACAATCAAACACTTTTATGTTAAAATACTGAACAGATGTTTACCGTATCCCAATTGCAAGCAGTATATATGGTTAATATTTGCCCTTTACCTTTATTTGGTCACATTTATAAATGAATCAAACTTGCGTATGTGTAAATAAAGTGTGTTTTCAACACAAAGTTTACTCTTTACTCTCTCTTTACTGCACATTAAACAAGTGGCTGCTAAATGCACCAAGAGAAATTAAAACAGAAATCCCAAAACACATAGTAAACAGAAGTTTCATTAAGTGTGATTAAACCCAAGTTTGTTTTTTTTAAGCCAGTTTCAGAAAGCTCAGATACATCTATGGGTGGATTTTCACTGAGTTTTTTTCCACTTCAACCTATAAAGCCACCCACGATAACACCTTAGAAAATCAGTTGCAAACACATTCTATGCCAGATTTCGTGCGACCGCAGTTGAACTTCCTTGTGGCTCCATGTCTGTGTGTCAGAGTTCGGCCTCACCATCACACTGACCTGCAGCTCTGACATGGTGGGGAGAAACTTTGATTTTCCAAACCTCAGTACACAAAACTTCTAGATCCTCCAAGAATTATAACACTCCAAGAGATGCAGCTAGCCACAGCGTGAAGTAACCGGGAGTTTCCTCACCCAAACTCACCTATTTACAAAATTTGCTGTTTTTCTCTTGCTTTTCTCTTTATTTAAAAAGAAAATTACTTATTTTTCGAAAAATAAAAATCCTAGGAAAGGGAAGTAATTTTTTGCAGCATCAATCATTGACCATTTTAAATATTTGAAAAAAACGAGCTCCACACAACCTCACTGACATCTACACAGGGATTCAAAGTAATTAATTAACCAGGAGAATAAAAGCAAAGCTGACACAAATGGCATCAGCACTGTCCATATTTACTGCTTGAGCAGTCTCTAATGACAAAAGCTCGAAACAACACACGGTCGTTTCAGGTATAACTGGTCAATTTGGTGCTCAGATCCATCACATGCCAAGACACAAAATATTTCCTGATACCTTACCTGAAGAATTAGAATAACCTGCAAAACATTTGAAGGGCGGCATCAAACCTTAACAGGTCAAACAACAGCTTTATTTGTGCTAAATGGGTAAACAGATCTTTCTGTTTAATTGCCATGAGGAGAAATCAAATTAAACAAACATGGCATGCAAAATAACTAATTCTTTACTGCATTTTTTCTTATATTTTTCTGATGCCCATCACCCCCCAACAGCTCCCCACACTGACCTATAGAGGAATACAAAGAGGGAAAACGCTGATGTGCAACTTTCCTCGCCTCTTTTTTTTTGCATTCAGTATACTCAGTATACCCTCACATTCCCAGACAAACTGTGAGTAAACGTGTGTGTGGGCATTCACCCAACAGAGAGGAAGGTTATTTAGTATGGAGAAGTGATGACTGGGCAGCTGACAGAGGAATGAAAGAGGCAGATAGAGGGAGAAATAAGAAGTCACAGATGTAGGTCACTTCCCAATTGTTAGTGAGTCATTGCTTTGGCTCATACTCAACACACATCACGCATGCACACACAGACCTGCATGTGCATTTACACACACACACGCCTGTCCCTGTGCAAGGCCTTTGACGTTTGAACTTTAAGCCCAGTCGTACAAACACACAAACGGAAGGCATTCCCCTGTCAATACCGCTTGAATTTATGGACACTTTTATTTAACCCCCCCTTCCTTTTTTTTTCTACCAATTGACCAAAGTCCACTTTGCACTTTTCCTACTTCTGACTTTCAGCCAGTTGTGCGGGGGTCATGTCACAGTGACATTACCATGTCATCACCCTTGGGTAACTGTCTGCCTCTGAGCTAGTAGTCCCTTGCATGTAATCAAGCAGTCGAACAGCACAGTCAATTCATGGAAATAATGTCTTGAATTAGTGGACTTAGATTAAACTGTTATTTTAAACATACTAGGCTGGCGTTGATTTATTCTTAATTATTTTATTGAACAGATATTTTCATTTTTCAAAAATGAATATCAGACTGGAACTATAAACTAGAAAATGTTAAAGACAGCTAATATCTAGGAGTCTTTTTTACCAAAGAGGTTTCAGTGCGGGTTCTGATCCAGGGTCAAAAGTAAAGACAGTTCTTTTTGTTTGGATGGTTTGTTCAGGATTCTGTAATTCCACAAGACCAACCAATATTCAGTGTCTGCTTAACTCTTAAACTACAGTAACATAACAATGATAGGTCAAAACTATATAGAACTATATAAAAGCAAAAGAAAAATCACAAATCAGCAAGTGTCTTCAGGCAGATGGAGGTTGCTAGAGTACCCAGCAGAGAACACTGAAACTCCACTCTTTCAGCTACAAAGTACAAGTGCTTCCTACCACACCTCCATGCCACCCATTTGTGGGAACAACTGTGGGAACTGAGTGGTCTTAGTGAGCTGAATTCTCAGTATACTGAGGGGAAGACATAATATGATGACATCACCTGTCAGTGCTGCCAAAATGGTTGCTCAATTAACCATTTGTCAGTGTGGGGCAGTAAATGCCTCTGGAATATATTTATGAATGGTTTGAACAATTATAAGGCAAGAATTACTTAAATTAGCTGTCACTGTGGGGCTTGTGTTTTTCAGTTTTTGTTTCAGGTCTCTCGAGGGAATATTTTTTGCGAAAGGTGCAGTGTGAGAAAAAAACGGGGAAAAAAACGTTTAAAAAAAATACAAATCTAAAATGTATTACTTTCACCGATCTCGCTTTTTTTAAACTATTGAGCTGTCCTGTTTTGATCAACATACACAATTGCCTGTACAGCAATATGTAAGAACAGTTTGATGACTTTACTCATGGACATCATTGGATGTTTTAACTTTGCCTGGCTGAAAGGGGGTGAAATCTATTGATTAGTAGAGTCCAATTATATTTGGTACATGTATAATATTGGTGGTAGTAGTTTTCATGTTGAATAATACTATATTTAATGCAAACACTGCTGATAATTTACAAGCCTCATTTCTACAATGGGCAAGCACACAGGTAAATGAACAGATGCTACCACGGGTGCTTTACCGGCTCTCACAATGAATTTAATTAATTAAGTATTGATTAATTAAAAATTCAATTGATTAATACTAAAGGATGCCATTATCAAAAGGTTAAGCCATGAAAAAAATAGCATCAATTACAAGCAACTATAAGTATGTACTATCTATAAGTATAAAAATTTCAATAGCTGTATATATATACACATTTCTTCTAAACACAAAACCCTTGGAGTACGATAGTGAGTACAAATCAGTATAATGTGAACACTCGTCATTGACATTTTTAAACAAGGTGGTTTTTGAAAACTAGCAAAATAATATATGATATTTCATTCAGAAGCAAATGTAGATAAACAATTAAATCCCATGCAAATTAAAAATGTTATTTGATTAAATAAAGACAAAAATAACAAAACAAACCTTTGATTAAACCTGTTTGAAAAAGATTTGTTAGTTCCTCAAAGCAAACTTCTTTGCGGGTTACAAAATGTTTGGTTCTTTAAATCTTAAATGGGTGAATGGATTTAAGTCAGGGCTGTACTGAACCAGTTATGGTCTTTTTGAACTGGGATCTACTCTGCTCCACTTGACTGTACCCAACTCTGACTCAACACATTGCAAAAAAATGTAACAAATGTAGCTCTATGTTACACTAAAAGAATGGATTAAGCAAGGGTTAAGATGACCCTTGCCTTAGAGAGCAAAGTAATTTACTCTACAGTGCCCGTTAGGCATTTTGCTTACGAGTTCAAAATGACAAATAATTTATTTCAATGGAACTCACAGTGGCTGGATCCACTCCAGTGCTTGCCTGTCACCAGTGACCCCCCGAAGGAACGTTGGAGTCCTCCCACACCGGAAAGGAGCCCCTTCTCCGGCACTAACCCCGGGGGTCTGTGGTAGTAGTCCATGCTAAGGAAAGAGCCCGAGCTCGGGCTACTGGGGCTCAAGCTCACAACGTCCACGCTTTCGTACATCCCCCGAGAGACGTCGGCCCGCTCCGATGTCTATGTACCAAACTGAGTTAAAAAGATCAAAGCGTATGGGAAGGCCAAGAGAAGAGGAAAGGAGGGAAGAGTTCACATCTTCATAACGGAGTGATAGGACTGTGAAGGAGTGTTAAGGGGGAGGAGTGAAAAGAAGGCTACGGGTCCCGGTGACCTCTCAGCTCTTGGAGAGCTTCATTGTTTCCTGTCAAACTTTGTAGCCTTTTGTGTAGTTTCTACCTGCTGGAGCTGGGTTCCATTGGGAATCTTTCTTCTGACTACAGTATGAATGCCACAAGTGCTACGAACCTCGCTACTGTACTGCTGGATGTCGAGTCCTCAAATGATTACGATAGGGAAAGCGCGGAAAGGAAACATTGTATTACTACACAATAAAACGAGTGGTGTGTCATCTTCAAGTTCAATGATCTCCGCGTAGAAAGCTACGCAGTTAAACGGGGAAGAAATATGTAGGTAAAAATGTCAAATAACTTAATTATCAGAGCAGTGGCCCAAAACGACAAGAACTATTTCCAAGATAATCGCCTCCTTAATGCCGGTGCATGCTACTTTTCTTCGTTAATCCACGAATAATTGCATTTGATGTGGTGTAGCCTGCGCCGAGAATAAAAATGCTCTTCTCGGTTGTGGCTCTGCACACCCCAGTTCACAGAGTCCAAACGCTCACGGCAGTAAGAAGAAAACCACAATCCACACATATCAATGCAGGGTAGGCGCTGTCATATGACTTTGACCCGCCGCTGCACGTCCAACTACAAAAATATCCCTGGGTGAAAGTAGCATCGGGGAGTCGGGGAGACATCCGCCACAGCTGGGCTCCGTGGGCGCCGCTTGTTGTGCGTTGTCTAAGTCCGGCATCGGTTTGAGCAGGAGTGTCCTGTGGTCACCTCTGCTTTGTACCCGCTGGCCTATCTCGCTCTTGCTCTCTCTCTCTCTCTGGTTGATAAGCGACACCAGCTGCACACGAGCTCCACCTACCTGACCTGCCCAGAGCTTGCCACCCAAGACAATTCTCTGGCGCCCAGACTGGACTGTCGGCCTCATGTGGCGGTCCGTAAAATATTCTATATAGTCGTGTGACAAAGACTATGAAGGTTAATACGAACCAAGCACAGCCTCGCAGCTTCTACAGGAAAAAAAAGTTAATAATATAAGCAGGGGGTTTATCACATGCACTTGAGTGATCATCATAAACACCTCTTTAATCCGTTGACAGTTAAGAGGGAAGGAGGAAATATTCCTGTGCATTTTCTTTCATTTCCTGAGCAATAACAACCAGAACTAATGTTTTTTTTCACAGTTGGGGTGACACTTTATGGGAAATGTCACATTTAAAAGAAATGCCACGATAAAAATACAACAAATTGTTTAATGTCGACATCACATAATCTTATTTATAGAACTAGTTTAGGTAAATGCACTTTCTCAAGTATGATAATCTATGAAAAATGTGCTCTGCAGTTGAACAGGAAGTTAAAAGGTTAAATGCAGAGGGTTTTATCAGGCTAACTTTTGTGCAACTGGTGCACTTCTGAGGAGCACAGTAGTTTTTTTTTTTCATATATATTTGTATGCACCCAGCTCAGATATTTGTCTGGATAAACAGAAGGGACTAGTCGTAATTTTATTATATGCTATATATTAGCCTCTGCACAGTGCCACTGTATTTATGCTTTTTGCACCACTGTCTAAAGCAAATATGATAGGTAACGTTTTCTTCTCATACCCCATGAGTTTACATAGAATTGATAAAAGTCTATTGTTTTAAGTGTGTTGAAAGTGTTGAGATGAGTTTAAAAATGAGAAAACTTTTTCTGCTCAAATATAAGTGGCATTACAGCAATGTGACATTACTGCAAATCAAAGTTCTGGATTAAAACAGTTGCATTAACCTAGGTAGAATTAGCGGAAAGTACTGAGGTGCTATGAAGAAAATGTACGGTGTAATTGTTAAGCTCTTTTATTATTGTGAATTTGTGTCATGTTGTGCAACATTTTGTTTCCCTGTTGCAGTTCTTAAACAGTAAATAAGATGTTGCTGTATTTAAAAAAGAACACACAATATGAGGAATAGTGAATTAAAAACAACACATGAAACAGAACCTATTTAGTAATATAACATTCCCTAACAAGATGCTAAGGAGAAAAAAACTTCAGGGCCAATCTTCAAAAGATAGTTGTTGCAGCACAGCACTTTGTAAAGTGTTAAAATAGTTAGCCTACATTTCCAAACTGTCCCCTCCCCTCCCCTCCCCTAATTATTGCGTCCCAGCAGAATTTGGACGTCCCTGCAATTTTATTTCTAAATATTATTAAGAACTGAGCACAAAAAAGTGTATCAAATGGAACAATAAATTAAATGCAAGAAATTTCACAATTTTCGGTGCTACAGCTAAAGCAAAACAGAAAAAAATCATCCTCTGCACATGGGACACGTCCAGCAGGGGCCTGTCAGCTGGATTGAGACCAGAGCGGGGACCCTACATGTATCAGACTGTTTGAATATTTAAAAGCATATAGTATGATTCCAAATTGATCTCTAAAATGAACAGGCAGCCATTGCACTGAGAAGAAAACAGCAGTAATGTACTCCCTCCTAAATGCTGTTGACACCAACCAAAAGGGTTACAATAATCCAGTCTGGGTTAGAATGTTATGTTTTTAAGTGTTTATTTTATAGAATTATTTTAATCTGTGCCAACTGTCTCAGCTGAAAAAAAGTAGAATTTCACTACTGCACTGATCTGAGGGGTCAAGTCTAAAATTCTTGTCCATCTTAAAACCCAGGTTTACTATTGTGGAGGGGACGTGGTGCTCAGATGAATCAGGGGAGGTTTGGGGAAGGCTCAGGGGAGCAGTGATAGGGGAGGTGATTGGCACACTTGGAAGCAGTTTGTTAATTACTCCCCCTTAAAAGAGTAGCGTGCTGGACCTGGAGGAATGCAGATTAGGGAAAACCACTGTGCCACTTCATCGGAACCATTGAACAACTAAAAAACTGAGCTCAAAGCTGTGTGTGTGTGTCTGTGTGTGTGTGTGTGTGTGTGTGTGTGTGTGTGTGTGTGTGTGTGTGTGTGTGTGTGTGTGTGTGTGTGTGTGTGTGTGTGTGTGTGTGGGTGTGTGTGTGTGTGTGTGTGTGTGTGTGTGTGTGTGTGTGTGTGTGTGTGTGTGTGTGTGTGTGTGTGTGTGTGTGTGTGTGTGTGTGTGTGTGTGTGTGTGTGCGTGCGTGTGCGTGTGTACACACAAACCCTGGTCTTGGAGAGATACAACATTTTTGTATGAAATACAAAAATACTTTGAAAAGCAACACAGGAATGGGGCCGGTACGACAGAGCGGGGTTAACTTACTCAGATGTAACCAAGGGTTATCCCTTCAAACCAGGGTTGACAAAACTGGAGTTCCAAAAGTAGAGTTATTTGGTACTAGGAAGCTGGTTGTGAGGTTGATTTGTTGAAACTGCATTAACAACTGGAGTGTGTGGGTGTTCACATAGAATGCCATTCTCAATTATGGCATGATCAACCCTATTTCACTGAAGAGGATTGGATCACAATGCATGGTTACATAGAAATGCAACACATGGACTGCCAATAAAGCAAAGCAGGCTTGTCGGAAACAAATTACAGATCATGTAATCGGTAAGAAAGGTTTTTCTTTTCCTCCTCTCTATTTTTTTTTCATTCTTCCTCTTAACATGCGCACATCTAGGTAAACGCATTTCATTGCTCCTGTACTTTACACTTGATCATTTGGAAAGATGGAATATTACACTCCAGCATTAGTTCTGGGAATTGAGAGACTGGTGTTTTTCAAGAAGTGTTGCAGGAGCCTCATTGCCCTGTGTTTGTTGTACCCTTTGTGTTTGATTCCCCATGCTTAAATGTAATGGCCACTTACCTGTCTGACTTAACTGGTTGTATAAGCTGGACTGGACAGTGTTCGCAAGCTGTACAAGCACATGTTAGAGCTGGATTGTGGGGAAAAAAGGCTTCAAATAAAAAAACTGAAGCTGAGAATTGATAAACTGGAGCATGACAAGCAAGTACAAAATACAGTAGGTGTGCTCTTACCAGTCTGTTATCATTATGAGTAGCAATGTTAATTTCCCTTTTGATTTTCAGGAAAGGGATAGGAATAAAACATCAGCAAAACTGTCTTCCACAACATTTATTCTATGTAGGGTCTTTTTACTTTAGCGCATTTCTTCAACTAGGGGCATTTCTAGCCTTGTCAAGTTTAGCAAAAAAGGAACTTTAAATTTCACCTAAAGCAGTCTCATACGTTTAACTGTGTGTAGTTTACAAACCTGTTAGAGTTCAAATTCAGATTAAAAGACAAATTGTTCATTTAAAAAAAAAATTTTCTGAGTTGCAATTCAATAATGCCATTTCTACCAAATTGCAATACACAACTGTAATTCTTAAAGCAGAATATCTTACCCCACTGTAGACTTGTCTTGGATAGTTTTTGTAACAATTTTTACCACACAGAAACACACACACACGCACACACACACACACACACACACACACACACACACACACACACACACACATATATATATACACAGTATGCATATATATAAAATGTACATTCTTATCATTTATATTATAATATGATAGACAGATGGACAGCTTGACAGATGGATAGATAATGACTTTTTATTGCTGTTTTTAGTTTTTTAGTTATTCATTCACTGTGTTTTATTATTTATTGTTCAATGCAATTACATGCATGCATTAATTGTGTGACGTTCTGGCTCCGCCCACCGGCTCGATCCCTCCGTGCAATCAGCGACATTGGTCGCACCTGTCCGGGTCAGTATTTATACCACTGTCACTCACTCACCTGTGCCAGAACGTCTCTAAACCTTTTCGTGTGAGTACTTCCAGCATTGTTATCCTGCCTGCCTGCCTGTTACGACCTGATTGACCCTGTTTCCGAGCCTGCCTGCCCCTCGTCTGTTTCTCCTGCCTCGCCTGAAGTTCTGCCTGGTCTGACTCAGTGCCTGCCTGCCTGCCCGTGTCCCCGACCCAGCCTGCCTGACTCTGCGCTCCCGTCTGATCCCCTGGACTGCTTCCCTGGCCTCGACCCCTGCTTGTTTCTGGACCACGTTTTGGATTGCCCACGGATTATTGCTGGACTGACCACACGTTACCGACATCGCCTGCCTGACCACGCCCACAGAGAGGGCTTCAGTGGGAATGTTTGCTTGATTTACTAATTCAGAGTCAATGAAACTTTCATCAGAACCAGAATCCACTAATCCTGCCCGCTGCCACTCCGGCGGTGTATGCTCCGGGCCGTGCCCCCTTACGAACAGGGGAAGAACCTACAGTCAGGCCCAGAAATATTTGGACAGTAACACATTTTTCACGAGTTGGGCTCTAC
>CAJRST010008890.1:14986498-14997097 GCA_907169785.1 Menidia menidia | reverse complement strand
ATATCATATTTTAAAAACATTTTGGCATATTTACCTCAACCTAGGGCTTGGCAAAGACAAGATGACTCTTCATTATATTCTGATATCTAAAATGACAGGATTATAAGATAGTGTCCTTTCTTTATCATATGATTGTGTTTACGATAAAAATTGAAATATGACATAAAAATGATATGAAATTAATCCTAAAACCTTGACTAAAGGCAGCTGGATATTTTGGGATTAACATTACCTAGATGACTGAGAATATACACCAGCAATATGAAATTCAATTGATTGAATATTTCTTCTTCTTTTATTCATGTTGTCATAAGTCAAACAGATAAGAGAAGCTGATTCAAAAATCAAAAAGTTTTGATGAGAAGCAAAGGAGACATGTAATTCTAAGAACAAGAAGGATAGAGGAGTAGAGATCAAAGGTGGGATCCTGCTGATAATAACAGTGTCTCCTCCATTATTCATCAGACGGCTGTGCTGTAAGTAGGTTAAATTTTTCTGAGATGACACCACACAGAGCTACACATGAGATGGAAGACTGGTATAATGAGCAAAATGTGAAGAAATGAATGATGAATATTAGGGAAGACAAATCAGACATAGGAGAAAAAGAATGTCGGGGTGTAAGGCATGTGGATTGATTGTTAGGTAAAAGAGAGATCAGTGAATATATAACAGGTGAAATATAGAGACAAAGATTTAATCAGACAGAGAGAAGAGGGCAGACAACATTTTATGACAGTGATGTTCAGAGTACCTGAGCAAATGTGAAGAGGATTTTATGATTAGCATCATACTTCTTTCTCACAGTAGTAAATGGCTTATTGTGCAATGTTGTATGAAAGCAGAACATATTTATTCATATTTATTAGAAGAACATGTTTGACATGTTTTGTGTTTAGCCATTGATGTTTTTTCTTTTGATTTGAATTTCCTTAGTGTTTTTGTGAATAAAAAGAATTTTTTTTGTAATGCAAGGTTAAAATACAAAAAAGGATGCATATGTATGTTATATCGACGGACCAACCTGGGTGTACCCCACCTTTCGACCGTCTTATTCTGAGATAGGCTCCGGTCCCCTGCAACCTTGTTGGGAATGAACGGTACAGAACATGGATGGATGGATGTGATTGCACCAGCAGCTGCATATTTAAAGTCGCTGGGGGGCAGACGTGAGCATCTGAGGCTATGGGCAAAGTCATGTGCACAGTAAGTGCAGTGAGTTAGTATCAGGGCATCTCCCTCAGTGGCAGACCATTTATTTATTTATTTATTTATTTATTTATTTTAGTATATTTACTTTGGATTTATGAGCATTTATTTGTTTAGGTATTTAATGCATTCTTTTGTTTGAGTAATATAAAACTGACAGGTTAGGTTTTGTTTCTTTATATTTGTTAGAATGTGTTACCTCTCACTGGTTTGATCAACCAGTACTGAAGTTCCCCTTTGTTTCCTGCATGTTAGGTTAGTTTTATTATATGTGTTATTGTTTTAACATTAAGTTTACAGTTATGTTGTTAAGTTTGTTTTGTTCCTCTGATCTCTCCTAATTGAGATCAAATAATAATTGAACATTTGTTTGGTGGAAAAAACACCCATGTCCTCGACTTTGACTTGCTCTGTCCTTCATAACATAGATACATAAAACAGAGTAGAGAAACAAAATTAAAGCACATGTGGGAATCTGTTTATTTAATGTTGAAAAACATACTGATATTTCATGCACAATTATAAGAATCTGAATTATTCAGAAACATTTTATTCAACATTTCATCAAGTTGTTTCTAAGTTTTATGACTATCCCAGTTGTCAGTTAAATAAAATATTTAATATTTCATGAGAGGATTAAATCTGAATAACAGAAGATACTCCTGAATATACATTGCGAAAAAACACACACTTTAAGATTTTCTTTTCTCATGATTGGGACAAACTAAATTAAATACACTTTACTTAAAAAAATAAAATTTGGGAAATCAAACCTATCACAACTATGCATCTTCTGAATGTGACAGTCTATGGTCTGTGCGTCGCCATGTGTGCATTAAGTATGGAATGCGTGCATGAGTGTGCAGTAAAAGTGTGGACTGTAATGGTGAGTAATGTGTGACTGAAACTGAGAGGCAGGTGACCATGAAGCAAAACAAAGGGAACCTCATGAATGGCCCCCTCCACAAGGATCAAACCCCCATATTGTGGGATGTGTGTTGCAGACTTATATTTTAAAATGAAAGTGTGAAAACGGAGCCGTTTTCCCCCTCTGTTCCCGAACCGTAGCACCAGTCTATCACCCAGCGTCACTACATTTCCCAGCATGCACCACAGAGCGGCCGTCGTCGCGGCGGAAGTTACAAACAATTCACCCGGTAATTTACGCTAGGTCAAATATAACAACAACACCTTCCATTTAACACTTTATTTACCAAACAGCTTCATCATACATTCCGCAGTCAACAACAAAACTCCTCAGCCAAACATACACCTTCTCGTTCCTGGTCCGTCAGAAAACTGGTCCGTGTGGAAACACGTACCGCATCGGAGCCAGCCTTTTATTCATTTTCCCACGGCAGGGGACAGACTATGTGGGGACAGGGGTGTAAATAGTGGGAAATACTGTGGTAATTGTAATTATTAGATGAATTGGGACTGTTAGCATGGTTCAACTGTCTTTATAATTATGGATGTTTTTGTGAGTGATGCTAGGGGCTGTGTAGTATTTATTACAAGGGTAATTGGGCGTTATTGGGGATTTGCTTCCTGTGGAGTTGGGCTTTCCCAATTGACTGTATATTGGTGGGCCTATTTAACTGGAAGACTCACAATGGTGAGGAGGCTGCTGGAGAAGGCTGCTGGAGGAGGCTGCTGGTGGTTGGCTTTGGGAAAGTGCTCTGATAATCTATATTTGATGTCAGCTTGCGGTGAGGCTGTAGTTTCTTTGTATTGCCTGCAATGGCCGGTTTTGTTTTCTTTGTTTGAGATTATTTTGTTTGTTTTGTTTTTTTGTCTTCACCATCGCACCTGTAAATAAACCACAACACGTTTTTCACTGGAACTTTGTCGTCCGCTGGTTCTTACCACCTTTTTGTAAGTCCTCTACGTACTCCTCCTCTGACGTGAGACAGGGGCTGGCGAGCCGCTTTCTCACAGCAAGGTCACTATCAAATTAAAGTTGTAAAATAAAGACCTATGAGTCCTTTGCTCATGCAGGACTTAACGCTGTAAAATTATAAGGCAACTGCATCTGAATCATGTATGTGCAAGCGTCTGGTATGAGTCGAGTTCACTCCGATTTTAGATATTTATCTTGGCAATTATTAGGTAAATAGACACCCGAAACAGGTGATGCTATGGTTAGCACCATCGCTTTGCAGCAAGAGGGTTCTGGGTTTTCTGGGGAGCCAGGACCTCTTTAGTTGGAGTTTGCATGTTCTCCCTGTGCATGGGTACTCTTCTGGTTCTCCAGCTTCCTCCCACGGTCAAAAAACCTGCATGTTAGGAAGATTGGACATTCCCAATTGCCTAAGAGTGAGTGTGTGTATGTGGTTGTTTTCGTGTGTCTATATGTGTGGCCCTGCAATGGACTGGCAGAACGTCCTCTCTTTCGCCTACTGAATATTGGGATAGTTTCCAGTCCCCCGCAACCCCATTTGGGAATAAGCTGTTTAGAAAAAATTGATGGATGGATAGCACCAAAAATTTCCACAATTACTTAAGTAGTACTGTAGATATCTTGTCTTTATTTGTCTCCTTCCATGTGTTTTTTTGTGTGTTTAAGATGGAGAGTGCGCAAATACTTTGGAGGAGACAACAGCTTTCTGTGTGGAACATAATTGCTTTGCTGGTGCCTGGTTACATGGAGGGATTGTGAAGTAATTTCCTTTTTTACATTATATTATATTAGAATATATTAAGAATATTCCATATTCCATCATTCAAGACATTTTACATTTTAAAATATTTAACACTTTAAATGCAACAACTGAATTTTAGACTTCTGACTCTAACTTCCACTCATAAATTAACTCATTGGCTGCCAAAGACGTCTATAGACGTCAATTCAAATACAACCGTTTGCTGCCAAAGACGTCTATAGACGTCTTTTATGTTTTTCAACGCAAGTGGCTTGGGGGACGATCGGCTAAAGCTTTTCTGTAAATATCGGCTTCCAGACAGAGTATGTACTAACAAATTTACCCTCTAGGTAGCTGTGCCACTTTTGATGGGAGATTAGCATAGATCGTAGGCAAATAAATAAAAACGCAATGGTTCGCTATGCGAGAAATGGCGCCGGTGAGACACACGTCAAGGAAGAACGGAATAAGGTAGAAACAAAATTTTTTCCTGATGAAAGAAGAGAGTCTACTCTTTCTTTTGGTGTGTTCGGTGTTTACATAGTCATAGCACAAACTATTCTGTGGCTCTTGAAAAATCTGTCAAAATGCTAAAAAAACTCTGGCAGTGTGGGACTCTCTGTTCTGAAAATGGCTGGCAGTCAATGAGTTAACAGCTTGCTTTAGTTACCATAAATCATAGATCTATGGCTTAACTTAATTTGGATTTTTCTTGAAGCCCCGGGATTGGAAAAGGTCTCACTGGGGTAAAGGATCCTCCCCTGAAGTGGGGGAGGCTGTGTTAACCTCACATTACACTGTGGACTACACTGAAATTGCTTTTGATCTCGTTCTGTTCTCATCATTCTCCTGGAGCAGAAACTTTCTGCGCAGATAAACATTTCTGTAGGTTTTGACCTGCCAAGTGTCACTGTTAAATCTGGTCATCATCTTCACTCTTCTTCACACAGTTGATGGACCATTGTCACATGACTGAGCTGCAGTTCTGGAGCAGCTGTGCACTCTAAGCCCATATATGTCTGAGACACCTCTGTGTGACCCAAATATGTTTCTTTTCAGATGGATCAGCATCACGCGTTTCTGCTACAGGCACTCATTGTTTGGTTTTGCTGTCTGCTCCTTTAATGACACTCAGCTCATTCTTGATAAACTTTTCTGCTATGTTCATGACTCTGATGCCAAGTGTAAACACAGACATTGTTTCCTTGTTTGATTGTTTTTTGTGAGATCTGTTGGACTGAACTTTGCATGGTTCTCAGATTACTGATCTTGAGGGAGGACTCAGTCGTGGAGATTCAGAAAACAGGGTTTATTGTAACAAAAGCTCACTCATGGAGTGGATGGGGACAAAGTTCAAAACAAGGCTGTGAAAAAACTATGATCAAAGTAGCAAAGCAAGATAAACATGGCTGTGGCAAAAGTATCAAAACAAGACTATGGCAAAACAAGGTTAACAAGACTGTGGCAAAACAAGGCTATGACAAAAACATGGCTATGGTACAAAGTAAATCAGACTGGCATGGAGCAAAAGCAAAACCTTACGTGACATGGGGAGACGAAAGACGAAGGACGAAAACGCACTGGCACAGGACATGGGAAACGAGGACTTTTTAAACACATGGGGGAGGGGAACCCCAGGTGTACACAATAGGTAATCAACACAATGACGAGACACCAGACATTCCCCCAGACGTGACAATTACAGCATTACTCAAAGCTGCTCTCTTGCCTGTAAACATCTCACATGGGTCGGAACGTGTCAAAAAGAGGAAATGTTACACTAATCTTGAATGCACATAAAGCTCAACGTGTTACAAAATGTTTAGTCCTTATGCAAATAAAAACTCAGTCACCACTCAAAACACAGGAAAGGTCACTCGCACTTACAGGACCTTTCAAACATTTACAAATGGGGGTTTTATCTGTGAAGATTCAGTCATTCAGGTCATGGCCATCCAGTAGGAGGGACCAAAGCCACCTTTTGTTTTTCCGCAAATTGTTTGTTACTCGCACAGTATATTAATCTCAGTGCTCCCCACCATCAGTTAGAGCTGAAGAAGCCTCTTGGATGAGACATGAAACAAACTGAACTGAACTTTTCAAAATTGGGTTTTACTGAACTCAAACCGGCTGAAGGGAAATATATCTACTTGTTATAGAGGGCATGTTCAGCAAATGGGTTGAAGTTTTTCCTGCCAAACCCTCCAATAGTCATGCAGAGACCAAAGCTCTGCTGACAGATCAATTTGAAATGAGGCATTTAAGAGACTTTGGCACACAATTTGAGAATAGAATACTAAATGAGTTTAATAGGTTTGGAAATGTAGCTGCGAACACACTGGAACACACTGAGCTTTCCTTCCACAGAGTGGAGAAGCTGTCAACGGAAAAAAGTGGCACGAGGAAGCTAAATTGGCTAAATGTTATGAAAGGTATAGGATGCGTGTTAGTCTTTGTCCTTTGGATATTATTCAGCAGACTTTCTACCTGGGACTGGGATCTGTAACCAGGCCCCTCCCATCAGCCTCTTTTTGAATTATGAAATGTTGTTTTATTGTCAGAACCTTTCAATTGTTCTTTCTCAAGTTTCACAGACAGTGAAAGCAGCAATTCCAGCCTCAGCTGCTACACCTCTACATTCATTCAGACCAGGCGACTGGATGGTTGTGAAAGAGCTTCGCAGGAAGCACTGGAAGTCATAACGTCGGCGAGCACCCTTCCAGGTGCTAATTGTCACTCACACAGCTGGGAAAGTGGCAGAGAAAGCACCCTGGATTCAGGCCAGCCACTGTAAGAAAGTTCCAGAACAGACAGAAGATCTTCGTGTGAACAAAGAACCAACCAGAGCAGAAAACCGTGAAGAAGAAAAAGGACAAGTAAACAGTGAAAGTTTACTACACATTTGTGATAAGTGATAGTAACCTCTGACATCAAAGAAAGAAGAGGAGCGAGAACATCAGTGAGACACTCCACAACAACTCCAGCAGCAGTGAGAGAGCAAAGGGATCAAATCATCAGTATTGGGTCAATTGTAATGGTGCTCATGATTGGGTTGTGCATTTTTCTCCCCTAGGTTCAAAGCACAGAACACATTACCTGATTTGCGCCTCAAGCATCACATTAAGAAGATCTCTTTTTAGGAGGGATCTGTAAATTTCTTGCGACAACATTGAGTTAACAGCAATATTTGGTATCAACTTGCTAGTTCCAGTGCTAGGTCAATAAACAGTAAGTCCTGCTTTGTTTGAGTGAGATATGCTGCGTCTATTGCTCACACAGGTACTCCTGGCGCAGTGGATCCATCCACCTGTTCTGAATGTGCCCTTTGCACTAACAGCATAATTAGACAGTATAATTTCCGGAACCTGTCTCTATGTCTGAATAGCGCGATAAGAAAACTGTCACTTGCACTTCCTTTGTCTCACTCACTGTTTGATTATGAGATCGATTATAAGTGGGGATGATTGGGGATGATTTGGTAGTGGTTAGTGTTCAGGGAGATGTTTGTCTATTAGCACTATTTCTTTTCACTAGCAGTGTCCACGTTAAGCTTAACTGCTAAGAACAGTTTGTTTTCCATGCCAATTTTCTTCACCCTAGAATGTTTTTACTGGTCAGTATGCTGTATGCGTACGGTGCCTCTCACATGGTGGACCTGCCCTGTCATTGGATGGCCAGGTGTACGCATGGTAGGTTACAGATGTTAAGTTGTTGCATCAAAGAGAATGAAAAAAGAGGGAAAAAAATCTATTAATCCTCGTAGTTTTGGATGCTATTCGCGTTCCCAGAGGGATTCCAGATTAAATCTATTTGCTTGTGGCCCACGACCACTACAAAAGTTATTTGGATACATGATACATCTGACGGGTGGCATGGTGGTGTGGTGGTTAGCACTGTCGATTCCCAGAAAGAGGGTTCTGGGTTCGAGTTTGCATGTTCTCCCTGTGTCTGCGTGGGTTCTCTCCGGGTTCTCCGGCTTCCTCCCACAGTCCAAAAACCTGCATGTTAGGTTGATTGGAGATTGGGGAAATTGCCCTTAGGAGTGAATGTGAGTGTGAGTGGTTGTTTGTCCTTGTATGTCTTGTGTGTGGCCCTGTGATGGACTGGCGGACTGTCCAGGGTGTACCCTGCCTCTCGCTCGTTGACCACTGGGATAATCTCCAGTTCCCCCCGCGACCCCATCAGGGAATAAGCGGTATTGATAATGGATGGATGGATGGATTTTATCTGAACAATAACACCCAGTTCTGTTACCAGGGCTCTGGATGGGTTATGTTCTCTTCCTGTGGGATTGACACATAATTTGGATGTAGATAATTCACGCTATACAATTCAATTTAATTTTATTTATATAGCGCCACATCACAACAACAGTTGTCTCACAGCGCTTTCCAAACAGAGCAGGTAAGACCCTACTCTGAAGTTAATTACAGAAACCCAACAATTCCCACCATGAGCAAGCACTAGGCGACACAGGCAAGGAAAAATTTCCTTTTAACAGGCAGAAACCTCGAGCAGAACCATGGCTCAGTGTGGGCGGCCATCTGCCTCGGCCGGTTGGGGGTGAGGGAAAGAGAGGGCGAGAGAGAGAGGGCGAGAGAAGGACAGAGGGAGCAGAGAGAGGCAGCCAACACAGCAGCACGTAGACTAGATGAAAAATGGCAATGATATTAATGCTAGTGATAATGGTAGAAGTTATGACGGCAACAGAGCAGGAACACGGGGGCAGCAGGAAACTCCCAACCACAGATCCAGACTCCACAGCTCTAGGAACACCTGCAGGAAGTGATAGGAGGAGACTCACAACCACAGATCCAGACCCCACAGCTCCAGAGCCAGGAATATCTGCAGAAAGTGATAGGAGGAGAGAGGAGAGAGAAGGGGGACGAGAAAGCACAAGACTACGGGGAAGGGAGAGAGTCCAGTTAGTAACATTGTTAATGGAATGAGGTTGCACCGGGAGGGAGGGAGCGAAAGGAGAGGGCAGCTCGGTGCATCATGATGCATTCCCCGGCGGTCTAGGCCTATAGCAGCACAACCAGGGGTGGACTTACCCTAACTGTAAGCTCTATCATAAAGGAAAGTCTTAAGCCTACTCTTAAATATAGAGACAGTGTCTGCCTCCCGGACCCAAACTGGAACCTGGTTCCACAAAAGAGGACTCTGATAGCTGAACGCTCTGGAACCCATTCTATTTTTCAAGACTCTAGGAACTGCAAGTAACCCTTCATTCTGGGAGCGCAGTTCTCTGGTAGGGCAGTAAGGTACTAAGAGCTCTTTAAGATAAGATGGGGCCTGACCATGAAGAGCTTTGTACGTAAGGAGAAGGATTTTAAATTCTATTCTGGATTTAACAGGAAGCCAGTGCAGAGAAGCGAAGACAGGAGAAATAAGATCTCTTTTTCTGGTTCCTGTAAGAACCCGCTCTGCAGCATTCTGGATCAGCTGAAGAGTCTTAATGGACTTTTTTGAAGAGCCTGATAGTAGGGAGTTGCAGTAATCTAGCCTAGAAGTGACAAATGCATGGACTAGTTTTTCTGCATCATTTTTAATGAGGATGCTCCTCATTTTTGCAATATTACGAAGGTGAAAGAAGGCGGTTCTTGAAATTTGCTTAATGTGAGAGTTAAACGACATGTCCTGATCAAAGATAACTCCAAGATTTCTCACAGTGGTCCTGGAGGCCAGGGTGATGCCATCCAGGGAAACTATATCTCTAGATAAAGCGTCACGGAGGTGCTTAGGCCCTAGAACAATAACTTCAGTTTTAGCTGAGTTTAACATTAGAAAATTGCAGGTCATCCAGGTTTTAACATCCTGAAGACACATTTGAAGCTTAGCTAGCTGATGAGTTTCATCTGGCTTGATCGATAGATATAGCATCTGCATAACAATGAAAGTTGATAGAGTGTTTCCTGATAATATTACCTAAAGGAAGCATCTATAACGTAAAGAGGATTAGTCCGAGAACGGATCCTTGTGGAACTCCGTGGCTAACTCTGGCATGCATGGAGGACTCATCATTAACATGCACAAACTGAAACCGATCTGATAAATAGGACCGAAACCAACTTAGAACGGCTCCTTTAATGCCAATGAAATGTTCCAGTCTCTGTAGTAGGATCTGATGGTCAATGGTGTCAAAAGCAGCACTAAGATCTAATAAAACCAAGACGGAGACAAGTCCTTTGTCTGATGCCATTAGGAGGTCATTAGTAATTTTCACCAGTGCTGTCTCTGTGCTATGATGAGCTCTAAATCCTGACTGAAAATCCTCAAACAAGCTATTGCTATATAGATAGTCACACAGCTGTTTGGCTACTGCTTTCTCCAGGACCTTGGAGATGAATGGAAGGTTAGATATAGTTGGCTAAAAAATCTGGATCCAGGTTAGGCTTTCTCAAAAGAGGTTTAATTACAGCTACTTTAAAGTACTGTGGCACATAGCCTGTTAATAAGGACAGATTGATCACGTCTAGCAAAGAGGTACAGACTAAGGGTAGGACTTCTTTAAGCAACCTAGTCGGGATGGGGTCCAAGAGGCAAGTTGAAGGTTTGGATGAAGAAATGATTGAAGTTAGTTGACAAAGATTGAGGGAAGCAAAACAGTCAAAACGTATAACTGGTTCTGGTCCAACAGTTACTGAATTTAAAGATAAGTCGATGCCAGTTGAGGGCGAGTCTTGGTGGATTTTGTTTCTAATACAGTCAGGGCCAGAAATATTTGGACAGTAACACATTTTTCACG
>CAJRST010008890.1:14919567-14935756 GCA_907169785.1 Menidia menidia | reverse complement strand
TTTTAGATCCAGGACACACTGCCGAGTTTAAATACACACATATACATATTCAGTTGTTTTATTATGCTTTGACATTTGAAAAACAACCAGTGTATATATTTTTTTTAAATGTTAACGCCTGTGATTCAGGAATAGGAATGGGCTGACCGTGGTCTCTCTGCGACGTGCTCTTTAGAGTTATTTCTGAGTGCAGAAGTAACCATTTATTTGCAGAGCGAATGAGAGTCTGCAGCAATATTAAATTTCTGGGCATAAATTGCTCACAGGAATTTATTCAATACAGCAGTTCTAAAGTTTGTTTCTCCAAAGTTTCTTTCTTACGAACAAAGAAAAGACAGTGACAAAGCCAGACAGAGATCCTTAACTGTGGGGAAGTAATTCACTTATTAATGCTTTATTGTTATTACACAAGTCTGAGGTAAAGTTAACCCAAATTTAATGCCATCATGGATACTATTCTTGTAAATCTACTGTCTTTTCTTGCATGTGAAAAATCATGTACATACATTTTAAAAGTGTACATTTGCCTCTTATGACTCAGTGGAGTTTTGGCTGACATTTGTGTCGCATGAAAAGGTTGTATTTGAGCTGTCACCTAAGATCTTGTGGATATGTCTTTATATTCACTGAGCGATCTTAGTGCGTCTGGTTCACTCAGCTCTGCAAATCCTACAGCTTGGGGAGACTTTAGTCACAGGTGATCAGGCATATGGAGAGACATGAACCTCTTTGATGACTTGCAATAATTGTTGAGTTAGATTAATGAAGTTAGAATAGCGTATTTGACTGAGCCGGCCCAAAAAGCAGCTTTGGTGTTGAGTGAAATTAAATCTATAGTACACTGTGAGTTTGTACAGAAAATGGTGACATATCGAGACATACAAAGCTGCAGAAAAACAGTTAAAACAGAGGTAGAATATAAACCTTTTTTTTAATTTATTTTTTTATATACACAAAATGTATTTTTACTTGCTGTTTATTGTACTATTTCAGTTTGGAATATAAACTTTCAGTAGGTTTTCCAGGTTTTTAAACATTTCTTTAGCTAAATTTGTGTTGGTTGTAAAGTTACAGGCCAAACATAAAGTTTTGCATCAGTAGCACAAGCAGTAAACCATCAAAACCAATGAAATGTTTTCACAATTGGCTTTCCAAAGTAATGACGACAGACTTAAACTTGAAACGTGTTTGTGAGTTACAAATCTGGATCTTTACATATCAAGAACATGTCATTTGTGTATTGGATCTAGATCTCACAAGCAAAAAGCAACATGGTACATCTGTCCAACTGAGTTTAGCACGATTGTAGCTGTGTGCTGTCACACACACATACAGGCTAATACTGCACAATTCAGCTCGCTAAAGCACCCTTGTTAACAGTTTAAACCTATGCAATCATAAAAGGTGATTCTGGGGAATTTGGACTCCCTTTCCCCCCATAAATCACACTCTCTTGATTTGCAATTCCAAATCTAGAACATAAATAGGGCTTCACAGCACCAGCATGAATCCAACTAAAAAAAATCCTTGAATAGATTTTGAATTTTAAAAGCTAGATCAAATGAAAATCACACAAAGGCACCAGCAAGTAGAATTGAAAGTGTGATACAGATGAGGGGGGTTGTAGAAGTGGTATGGATGAAAACAGGATTAGACTCCACAGGCCTGGTTCCCACAGATTGCCTGAAATGGGGAACAGATTTAAAGCAGGTACTGCGTGTTGACAGGTTTCAGGGTTTTTTTTCTGTCTCTTTCTCTGCACAGGCATTTCCCTTAGCTTTTTTTTTCAGCATGTCTTACACATTTAACTGAACCCATGTCAAAACCTGTTTACATGTCTTGAAAAGAAGCGGAACATGTTCAAATCGGGTAAGCTATTGAGGAAAAAACTTGGATGATTTGACATTTTGAGTCTCTTTAATATTTCTCACTTAGAGCAGGTTGAAACAAGTGATATGCATGTTGGGGATTTTACCGTTGCAGTGCTTTTGAATGTTGTTGTAATTGATGCTGATTAAAATAATGTCATCTTTATGTCGCAGTAAATGGAAACTCTGCTCTTGCCCACAGACGCTAATGCACACACAGAAGCACACCGCCGTTTTGGGGCCATGTTGTTGTCCCTTGATTTCCTTCTACTGTACAAATCAAACGCCAGCTGCATGCTTAAGCATTTCCCTGTATGTCAGCAAGTTTTAGAGATTAAACTGTTTCATGTTTAATGGGATAAAGAGGAACATGAGCTTCTATCCAATCCTGGCCCAATTGAGTGTTTTTAATGCAATTTGTCAACTCCCTTCTGCAAGTGGGATTTGTTCCATACTGTTAGATGTGGAGTCAATTACATAGTATCTCGGAAGAGTATTTTGCTTGAAAGATTGCTCATCTGGCAATATTAAAGCTACTTAGTATATGTTTGGTTGGAATGAAGGAAATGCAGTTAACAGGTTTTTAAATTCCGCTTATATATTTTTTATATAACTTACTGGCAACCGTTTGGAAAAAAGAAAACTTTACCTTTTTGTTCTGTTATTACACATTAAAAAAGAAACTTATGTGACTGTAATGATACAGATGGTTCCCCACAGAACAGAGGGGCAAATAAAACATTCACTTAACACTATGTGACTCTGATATGATTAATTATAAATTCCAAGCATTACAAATGACTTACCGGTTAATATGAGCAAATATTCTCCCTTAAGGGCCTCTATTAATAATTTCATATTCTCTCCAAATATTATTCTATCCACCTGCCATGTGTGATCCTTTTTTCACCCCCTTTTTTTCCCGTTTTGTGATCATACATAATTTAGTCCCTGGCCACATCTAATAAATGATGTTGACATATGCTCTTGCAGAGAGCACTGCCTGGAAGTGTTGGTTGATAAGCTTCTTTGCATTCTCACCGGATCCAATTTTGCCCTATCAGTACACGAGTGTGTGGCTCTGCTCACATGGTCCACCAGGCTTCGAGATGTCCCGAGGCTTCCGATTAGTGAAAACTGTTTGAGGGGGTAAAGAGATTTGTGTAAAATTCAAATTCGTCACCTATAGTGTGTTTTCCAGGGGCCTCTCTCCTTTTTTTTGTGTCCCCTGTGTACACAAGGCTGCATTTATGGAGCTTAAATTTACTTTTAGTTTTGTAATTCTAGTTGACAGAAAACGGTTTATTAAAAAAGAAATCACACTTTCTGAGGAAAGGGGGGGGGGAATGACAGAAGAATTATTTTGGGAGGGTTGTGCTGTCTTTTGGTGGCTGAAGGTCATGAGCAACACCCATAATACTGAGCATGTGACTTACAAACTTCTGCCTATAGAGCCACCAGGTTGTGTAAACTGGATTAAAAATTGAAATTGCTTTAAGCGCTTATATCCAAATATTTGTCCATTCTCAGTCTAGAATTAATTCCTACACTTCCAACTTTGCACAACTCCTCCCCACCTTTTTTTTTCTTCCTGCTCTTCTTCTCTTTTCTTCATCTCCGGCCTCAAGCATTGAGAGAAAGAATCAATTCGATCAATTCCCCTTGACCAATTGTTTGTATTTTTTTCCTGCTGACCACACCTCAAGGATTAATATTTGATTAGCCTTTAGGAGGGGTGGAAAGTACTTATTAACCTTATTTGTCAATCTGTCAGTGCCACTGCGAATTGTGCCTTGAGGCAGGGAGCGCAGGACTGGAGGGGGGAAGGGGATCACTTCAGGGAATATCCTGTCTTCCAATGGCTGCTTTCCTCTGGATGTTTCATCATAATTATCCATTTTAGGCTGCAGCCACAAGCATGACAGTCATTTCTGCATTTTGAATACTTTTGTTAATTGATAATATGAGACCCTGTCCCAGGGTATGTAATTGTGTTGATGTCTAGCCGCTGTTTCCTTCCACAATTTGCCCAATTATGCCAAATCCTTTTCATGATGAATTACGAGATAGGTTTGTGATTTACAGTTGCTTTCATTGTTATCATTTGTAAACAAAATGTGGAGTATATTGCCTTTTGGGTCATTTTCATTACCATCCATGAGGAGTCTACACTCATTCATTTGAAATTCACAAACTCGCAGACTGTAAGAAGTGCTTTTTTCATTAGTAATTTTAATTAAGTCTCCAGCACAGCAGTGAAATTGACTTTATATATAATTGTTCATTATGCATCTTGTTTTCTACAATAGGGAAATTAAGGAGCGTCAAATGGTAGAACCTGAGACATGATTAGTCTTCTTCATCCCAAATGTATAATGTTTTTAATGCCTGGCATGAGCTTTGTTGCTGCAAAGTGAAAATGATACTCTGAATATGAAAACATTTAATGAATTGCCAATTTTATTGTCAAAATCAAGCTAACAGATATTCTTTGGGGAAATTTAAGGGCGGGGTGCGCATTTGAGCATTCAAGCTTTGCAATAAAGACAGTCATATTGATTTTTTTTCACTGACAATTAAAACACTGGTTTCTAGAATTCAAAAGATTCACAGCAGCTTAGTTGGGTGTCAGGTAATCACTCGGACACATGGAGCACCTACACGTTATAACCAGTATTTTATCCGTCTGCTATTTACAGAGTGTAACTATTGCATCATGTTGTATACTAAGGTCTGTCTGCTCTTAGGAGTTTGAGCGTGCTTGTGTCTAAATGATAACACCTTTTCATGCTTATTGGAGGCCTTTGCAGACTCATCTCCTCAACCTGTATCTGTGATCATACGCCCCCACACTATTGAGCTCAGTCAAAGACCATCCCATGGTTTGCGGTGTTAATTACAGATCCTTTGATGTGATAGAACACGGCCCTGTAGAGATTGATTACTCTTTGAGCTAAGTTGTCTTCCAATTACTTAGACAATTAGCCAACTAATTAAAATACTTACCCTGTGCATTGAAAAAGGAAGAGGAGTACTGCTGTGAGGATCTCCCTTGATATATGAGCTGCCAGGGATTCTCAGATTGTCTCAGCTGAGGAGAAGAAGACCTGGTGTGATGATTGCAGCACAGGAAAAAGGCCCAAGTGGGGTAATTGCAACAGACTGTGATAATAACAGACATCAAGCGTTCATCACTTCTTGTTGGTTGAGTGTAAGAATGTTTGACAAGACATCATTTCAGGGATGTTTTTACTCACGCTCATTTTAGATCTAGCAATAGTTTGATCCGTCCATTTGCCTTACTGCTTACACCCTGGAGGGTCAGTTTGGGGGCTTTTTTTTTGCTCTGGCTCTTGCACAAAACATTTGGTTGATCATGGTAGATGACAAATCATGAGTCCAGATTCATCTGGCTTGTATTATGAAGACAGTTTATTACTGTAAAAATCATATAAATATTAAGATGTAATCACAATCTGAAAGACTCCAGCATTTAAAAGGGTTATTTTGATTTGGTATGGTAGTTTTAGTATTATTAGTGTGTTTAGTTTATTGATGATATTGCCGTCACCTAAAAATAAGATAAGATGATTTATCGATCCAAGAAATGGTAAATTATTGTATTATAAAAGGTTCTGTGTCGTTTTCCGAAGCATGTTGAGCGTGTATGTTATGTCTAATGTTCACTTAAATTTGCACTGAAGTAGTTTGTGTAGTGTTTTGGATAAATTCTCAAATTATGATGTTTTTGATATTTGCCTAGAAAACGAAAAAACACCATTTAATTCATTTATTTTTTTGTGCCTCGTATCTGACTGAGGCTTGTCATGCTTGTTGTCACATCCCTTTAACCCCAGCTGGGTAGCTCCATTATTGCCCCTCTATTGTAATGTTAATGCTGTGGTATCTGTGCAAAGGACAAATATGCATTGGACAATGGGGGTGTAGACATGCATTCAATTTATGCATCCATAATTGCTTTTGATGATGTAGATAATTATGTTGTACTCTGGAGTTTTTCACTGGGAAAATTGTAGGAAAAAAACCTTATAGGCCTTGCATTTTGTGATCCAATATTCAGTATTAATATCTTTATTTTTAATGGATTTCCTACTTAGTGAATGAATATTCAGCTAGTGATTTTCTTTTTTTTCTTTTTTATAGCGCAGAGCTTTCACTCCTCTTAAAAGGTTTCGGTGCAGTCAGGAGCAGGAACATTTTGTCTTCAGGAGCTGGAGTTGGTCCATGCATTGGTGCACAAAAATTCGTCAGTAGTAACTCAGGATAAAACAGCCGAGGAACTTTAACCCCAAATCAATCCATGTTTTCAGGCAGTAGAGCTTGCGACCAATCTGTGCAAGCTCCAGAATGAACAAGAAAGAATGAATCAGAGCAATGAAACACTTGTTTTTATTTATCAGTTCACAGTGTTTTACACTTTAAAGCACAACTGGATATAAGCACAAAAAATATCTGTACATTAACAGATTTTTGGTAACTGCCTACCAAAGCACCGTTCCTCTTTTAAGGCTGGTTACTCGCTCTGTGTTAGTACCATGGAGGACACAACGGGGTGATTGTGCCATGATGAATTTTAAGGCGCACCCAAATGAAATCACATGAAGTTAATATACATAAAGTGTGGCTCCTGGTTTGTTATGCTTTGTTGACTGTTTCTATTTCAGCCCTAATGTTGTTAGAGTTAAGCAGGGAAAATAAGGCAGCTGAAGTGGTTTGTTCCTTCCCGAAACTCCTCTGCAGAGAAACACAACTTCTGGGTTGTTTACACTCTGGAGATTGCAGGTTGAAATATCCCTTTTATGGTCTGTGACTAAAGCAATTTGTTTGAAAGTCAAACTTTTGCCTAACCTGATATGCTGTGCTTAACCGTCTGGAGGAACCATGACTGGATGAAACATGTCCGTTAAAGTCACAAGCAAACTTCAACCAGAACTGCTGAAACATTTCTAGTAGTTTGAGTATCATATTTGTCTGGATTTCTGTGTTCTGGACAGAGAAAGAACAGCTTGAAGAATGGCCAGATGGATTCTGACATGCTTGGCATGTTATGAATTTTCCGAGAATCTAGCTGTTTTGCAAGGTGAGGCTTTACCCGTCAAATAACAGAGATAATAGTGTTTCCTCTCCCTCGCTGCCACTTTCATACTCACTGAGTGTGTCTGATTCAGGTTGTTGGGAGGTTGGATCGAAAGACCTCCTGCGATTAGAAGGTCAGCAAGTGTGTGAGATCTAACTCGCCTTCCTCAACCTCTAATCAAAGTCTATATAAAACAATCTTAGCACCGTTTAACCTGCATGAGAGCCCTGATATGCCTTGGCATGCTCTGTCTCTATTAATCAATCAGCTTCATGCCTTCACGAGCTCTGCGATGCAAATTTATGTTATTGCTGAAGGTCTCTTCCCGATCGTTCCTTTCTGTCTTTTTTGTACTTTAATCATTCAGTTTTCAGATGCCAAATTCTCTTGACTTAATTGCAGCTCAAGTACGTGACTATTACAGTAATTAGCCGTGGAGGAATATCTCTCTGATTTCAAGAAGCTTCAATTTGTAAACACTGGCCATGACCAGATTTTTAAATACGGTTCCTGGTAATTACTGCTTTGACTTCAGTATAGACAGCACTTTGTTTGGCGATTCATAATCAAACAAGCTTTGTGTTTATTACCCCAGCGTGATGACTTCCCTGAAATTTAGCCTGTTGTGTCATTCTGTCAAAGCCACCACTTTACTCTAATTACAGAGGACTGCTCTGATATTTCGAAAAACAGGACAAATTTTGCTTTTCACTTTCAGGTGACAGAGGTGTGTACTCTTTAATACCTACATAACTGGAAGTGATGAATAAAAGCAATTTAGAGTACTTCGCTTATGTTTTAGTAAGAAATATTTCTGAACATTAGCCTTCATTTCAATGAGGGTGTCACTACAATTATTTGACACAATTGCAGTTTAATTAATTCTTAATTAATTCATTCTTACCATAAAAAAAATATTAAACATATCACTGTGAAGGCTCCTGGAGTGTCTATTGTTGCTTTTTACAATGTTTTTCATTTCTTACAGTATATTATAAAGATAGATGTTAGAAATGTTAAGATAATTTTTAGAAAGCATATCATTCCTGTATAGCTTGACCATTCCCTCTGGGAAAATAATTTCCCTCTGGGATTATTAAAGTATTTCTGATTCTGATTCTGATTCTGATTAGTAATGATAATACCCTTTAAAATTATCATGATCCTTGATCCACTGGTCATTTGTGCTTGTGATATTCTATATGTGTGATATAAAGCACAAACGTGTCATGTTTACAATGACAAACAGTGCATACTGACTTTAAGTTTAATGTTTCTGTTGTTTTGCACCATTAAGCTGAGCAGTTTGCTTTGTCCATGTAATGATGGTACTGTGGGTCAGTTTGAATCTTTAGGCTGCTTCACTGAGGCCGACAGTGTAATGTCCCTCCCTGCTGCTGTGTACGGTCTGGAGGCTGCATCAAATGGCTGCTCCATCTTCTGAGGCTGGCTGGGCTGCTGATGAGAGTGACATAAACTGCCACGCAATATCCCATCATCTCTGGCCACTTAGTTCCTCTTATTGTCAGAGGTTATTTTGCCCTTATGAGGGGCAGAAGGTTCTCAGTGTCAGTGTGGGTGATTAATGGCTTACTGTGGCTCTCTCCTGCTGAAAAGTGCATACTCAGTCTAGGCTAAGATTTCCCCAACCTACCACCTCCTTAAGAGACATCTATTCACCAGATGAGGAATTTGAAATTCCATGGAGACCTTTGTCCCATTGAACTTATTTAATACATTTGTTCCTCTGACTCCCAAAATCTTAATTGATTTTCAAGTGGAAAGATGCATTTACATCATTCTTTTCCCTCATGATTAATCAATTCTAATTATGCTATGTGAAGACATAACGTGTTTAAAGTCATTGGACAGGCTCTCACTGTAGTTTTAATGCACAAAAAGAGGGTAAAAAAACTGGCAAAAATATAGAATACATCATTTATATGATCTGGATGATTTCTAAATATGCATAAAAGAAAACACTAGAAGCAGATAAAGGTTGCATCATTGTTAAATATTAAAACGTAAAATGGGTCTTTGCTGTGGCACAAAAAAAACAGGATTAGTTGAGTGCATGTGCTGATGAAACAGTTAATTGGTGATAAAGAAAAAGTGATAGTAGTACATTGGAAAAAGAAACATTTATTTATTCAGTATAGAAAGTGAAAAATTTGATGAGAAACAGATGCATGCACATAAACATGCATACATGCATAAAAAGCTACATACATAAATACATGCTGCATTACTTTACATTGTGTATCAAGATATCTCTTGTCTTTATTGTTGAGGGGCATTACTTTGTGACAGAAACGCACAAAAAATGATTTATTGTGTGTAGAGAATGAGAACAACCAACTTTCTTGTTGACAACTTTGACAATCCCTAAAATCTCTGTGTTTTAAACAAAAACCAAAGGAAAGCACCGCTGCATAATGAAAACAGAATTCATAACAAAACAGGAAGGAAATAATTCATTCATTTGGTAGTGACTGTGTTTGTCAGTGGTATTGTGTCATTGTGTCTTCATACTTTGGCATCAAAGCAAAGAGCCACCTTTGTATCTTGACCTTTTCTGTTGAGCACTATTCTTGTTTCCAAATCCCTCAGAGTGTAAGAAACAACCAGACTCTGCTGGGGCCTATATGACTCAAATTATATCATTTGTCCAATTTGCTATTGTTTCATCCATGTCAGGATAATTTGCTTTGGGTTTCCTTGTAATGTCTTGGGCTTTGTCAACCCCCCCTGAGAGCTGCTACACCGTGTGTGCCCTAGATAGACTGTTTATCAAGTGCCCTGTGTTCTGTCAAGTTGACTTTCCAACCATGATGCACAGATAAAATGTACAGCTTCATTTCACCGGTAATCTCAGGAGGCCTCAGCATGTGACTGTGACAGGAACCTGTTTACCTGGAGTATTAATTGGGTCAGAATTAAAATGAAACAGTCTCGTGGAGGATAAAGACAAGGCAGCCATCATTACTCAACACCTACTGTATAATGACAGCTTCATCTCTCCCTCAGTAGCCATCCCAATCCTAATTAATCTCATCATCGCTATTAGCTGGACAGTCAGGAGCCAAACTGATCTTACATTCTCATCACTACCCCTCTGAAATCATATAAGTTTGCAGGATCAATCATGTTTTGATAAGTAGCCCGTCAAGATTTTGGTTTGACCCGTTTCATTGCTGAAAAACCTCCAGTATATTTAGGTTTAGGTAAAGCATATGTTGAGATAATTTACTTTCTTCTCTGAACAGATTCAAAACAGAAAGTGGTGTTTGATTTTTTTTGTTTAATAAAAAAAGCCTGAGTTTTACGATCGGTGTCAGATTTTGACAACTGGTGACAGCACACTCCTTAATCAGCTTGTGAACTTGGTCATTTTCTGCCTCCTGGGTTCACTAGGCGGTGGACGCCCTGACAGACACGTCTGTCTCCTCAAAACACAACAGACGGTCGTCCCTATGATGGTCGCAGCCAAAATCACTTGTTATTGCCATTAAATATTCTAAAGAGTTGAAGCATCATCTTCTGCTCCATCTTTTGCAGGCAGGGTGTCATGCTTTTCCTATTAATTGCTCGCTTGCCAAATGTATCTTTGCACATTATCTTGTTACATCTTTCGATGTGCTTAATCCTTATCATAATTAGAGTTGCACACTGCTGCTGGGACACTTATGTCTCATACCAAATTAGGCTTATAATTGTTTACTGATATTTGGATGCTATTAACATGGCTAAGAATTCTTTATCATAGAAACCAATAATTATACTATATGAAAGATTAAGAATGAGCAATAATCATGGCTACCGTATGAAAATATTTCGGTAAGCAATAAATTCTTGTTCTTATTTATTCTGACTGGACATGATGAGCCTCCATTTCTAGTACTAAAGGTTTCTTGTTTATTTTATTGTCAACTGATGCCTCATGGACAATTCGCAGGGCAAGCAAATCAGTTCACTCAACCATCTCAGCACCAGCCATTCAGTGAAGTCAGTCCTCTCTGGAAATGTTTTAAGTCTCAAGCAGGAGAGGAATAATAATCATAACCATGAATGGGCTACATGGGTAATGGAGCACCACCTATATTGCTGCTTGCCATTTGAAGGTGTTGCTTTCAGACAAATGGCAAGATGTTACATTCTAAAGGCAGTAAAAGGTCAAGACAGTACATCCAGTCATTAGCAAATCTCGAAACGTTACGCATTAATAATTCAATGATAATCTGTTTTCATTGAATTTTCACTTTATTATAATGCACTGGATGCAAATCTTAAATTAAAGCATTAATTTGATCTGCTGAGGCAGAGTAAGGGCCTTTTTTGACATGACTGTAATTCCCTACTCAAAAACATGCTGAGACAGGCATTTGATTATATATTTTTTTCCAGTAAAATGCCATAAGTTAAGTGATGTAAATATTAGGTGGACCAAATGTTTGTGAAAAAACAAAATTTGAATTCACGATCTTGAAGCTGCTTGTGTTACTTCAGACACTTTTATTTTACTGAGTGTATGCACAGGCCTCACTTTAATGTGAAGTGTGAAAATGATCCCCATTACAATGTTTTTTAAAGTAAGTTTTGCCAAAAAATGAAGTATATTGGAGAAAAAAAAAACACACACATCTCCAGAGAATTTTCAGTTTACTTTGGCACAACAAGAGCAGCAAAGAAGAACAGCGAAGAAGTCAAGTGAGCAGTTTTCAAACAAAATGAATTGTTCTTAAAAATAATTTGTGGGTTTTCACGAAAGCTGAAGAGATAAAGGCACTTTGAAGGATCTTTTTCTCTAAACTTCACACAAGCAGATTCCACAGCTCCTTGAGCCTATGAGCGTTGGTTCCTGTATGTACTTTATATGCTTTCAATTATGTTGATCAATGGCCTTTTAAAGCTGTGGGTCTAAAAAAACTCACAGAGGGTGGCTGCTGTGTATCCAGCTGTTGGTCCAGTCTTAAGACAGTATTGCAGGTTTTTGTTCTGCAGTCTCAATGGAGGCATATTGGCAGACTGTTTGCTCTGTTAATTAAATTTCCTCTTTGCAGCAAATGAGGTCATATTCTACTATTGGTGTAATGTCTCTCTCATGTACAACAAAGGAAATGCAGAGACTCCGGGAATCATTTACTGAAACAATCAAGTATATCATTGTTTGTCTGTTGATCTGTATTTTTGAGGAGCATCACCATGGTGAGATTTTATGCCACTGCGTGTGCTTTTTATTGCTTCAATTTTACAGACAGTTGGGATTAATGTCAGCCTCTACAGCTTCCTGGGAAAAAGGGCAATAATATAGGGGTCTTTTTCATTATTATATAGCGATACAGTATGGGATGGTTTGTTCTTTACTCATCTTGCAGTGATGTTGAGATTACAACCGTGTCCTATTTAAAATGTTCATGATTCATGTTGTATTGATTGGCACAAAGATGGCTGGTTGAAGATTTTTTTTCTCCAGAGCTATGAATAAGTATGTGTTTTATGTTACAGCTACATATGTTGCTTTTTTCCTTTTTTTTTTTTTAAATTAGCGCAACTTGAACATATGTGCCTTCTAAACTGGGTTGACTGACAGTGGTATGCAAGAATGTTGTTTTGTTTTACAATGAAGCATGATGTCAAAACTGAATACCACATTTAAAAGAAAACATGCTTTAAACTGATAAGGTATAGTTTATTACTTTAATTGGAAAATGTTCACTTCCAGTGAACGAGTTTAGCCGCAAAGGTAATTTAAGTAAAAGTGGCCATCCAATTAGACAGCCAAGGAATTTTCCATTTTGATATCCACTTTCCGTCTTTAGTCTCGTCTCTTTTCTTAAGAAACATTCAAGCTGAGTGGAAATCAAAGGTCCGTATTTACCTGTTGGAAATCCAGGCCCCTGTATAATGCAGATATGACAATGCCATTGTGTTGAAAACCACTCTGCGTCTTTTAATTAACTCAGAATTTAGCATGACAAAGAAATATTTGAGAGTGCCTTAAAGCTAAAAGGTCCAACAAGTGTAAATATGATTAAATTGAAAATGTTTGGAGTTTAAAACAAAACAATTTACTGCATTAAGTATTTTTGACTGATTTGAATAATAGTGTTAACTGGATTATTAAATGGCTTCCAGAAAGTTTGGGGAAACATAAGTCATCCTCACCAACTTTTACTCCTATTTGTTAAATCTGTTGGGGTAAATTCTTTAGAATCTTGAATGTTCGGTTGAAGAAAATGAACTCCAAGTTTATAAACAATAAAGTAAGAAAGGAACGTAATGTCCTGTGACACATGTCAAGCACTAGTATCAGTGCACTTGTTCACATGGAAGTTCATTAAATACATTTGCATAACAACACTGCCAGCGGATTCTTCTGATGCACATGTGACTTGTGGAGCGACATCATGAAATAACAAAGGGCCGAGCAGGGGCAGTGTAAATAATACAGAGGGACTCTATTTATTGTCTGCAAATAGAAGCGAAAAAGTCCTTTCACTGCAGAGCGACACTGATATTTTTCCCTTCAACTCTTTTCTCTCTAATGGAAAATGGACCGCTTTCGCTGTTGACATAAAAAATAACTTTAAGAAGAAATCAAGAAAGAAAACCATCTACTCTTTGTGTAGTAACTCTAAATACACCAAGCTGGAGTCACAACATATCAGCTTTACAATATGCCTCTAAAATTCACGCATCTGATTATGCACATATTAATATGAGTTGTTTTAGTTGAAATTAGATATTTTCATATTAGAATGAGTTTTTTCTCTTCAGCACTAGACTTATTTTGTTTGGGATGTAAAAGCAAGATCTTGACCTTCTGGAGGTCTTTGAAACTGCTGATGCAAAGAGTCATGCGGACAGCTAATCTGGAAATATCTCTACATGTTGTTTCCTGGTAACTGGTCTTTGTGAGTGAAAGCAGTAAAGATATAGGCTGTGTGCCAGTTCTTCTTGCTTCTAAAGTCTCCTCCCACTTTGTGCCAACTTTAATTCTTTCCATGATGCCTTTCCCCCGTGTGTTCAGATGAAAACTGTCATATTTAAATTCTAAAACACACTCCAAGAATTCCAGAATTCCTCTCAACGGATGAGATATATACAATTTAATGAAAAGAGGGGAATCTTTACAAACCAGTCCTCGAACTTACCATTTCTGTTCTAATTTACTCTAAAGTCCATCATTAATTGGTTTGTAATAAAGAACAGTGTCATTACAAATAAGAGGCAAAGAGTTTTATGCGTTTACAATAAAGTCAATAAGTGACTTTCTGTTGTGACCATAAGCTCATGACAACCAAACCAGCTGATCAAACTTTGATATGTAGCTTCTGTTGGACATCAGATTTAAAAATGTGGACTCTAAGGGCTTTGTCATCATGGAGTGTTTAGTTAACAAATAGTCAGCATATTTTTTTCTTCAAAAACAATACAATACATCCAGAAGAATCATATTTCTAAATGAATATGTTTATTTGATAAGCATTAGTATTTGTGTTTGAGGCTGTGTTTTGTTTTTTACATCTCTGCAGTTTAAGTTATTGTCACTGATACTCATTTAAAAACATGACATTTTTATGTTAATATGGAATAACAAACAAACCACAACAAAAAGGCCTCGTACCAGCTGTATATGTGCAAACAAGAGATCCCGCTGTAAAGTGTTGGTTTTTGGTCAGGCCAACAATGAACACATGGAAGATTAAAGTGACCGATAGGAAGTCTCCATTAAATTTGCATTAACACATTGTGTAAATCTGTTCATGATTGCCTCGCGGAGACCCTGTGGTTCAGCGTGCCATCCCCAGCTTCTGTACACTGGCCAGATGGCCACTTCAGAATGAGATTGACACACTGTTTCAAACTGATTTCATGCTAACTCTCCGGAGACGGAGACAGACCATCCGCTCTGTTGGGAATCGGGATTACAAAATAGCCAATTAAAAAGGAAAGTGGTGAAATCTTGGCCTGATAAGGTGGAGATTAAATCGGTTATAGTTTATTAGGCAAAATTACTTATTAGAAACTATTCCCCTCCAAACAGATTTCCATTACCAGTCCAAGTCCTTTTTATCTGCACTCTTTTATCTGATGGCTGCACTCTGTAATTATGAGTCCTCCAAATAGCAATTATGACACCAAATGGACAGCATTTCCTCATACATTCCTTTTATTCTTCATTATGGGTTTGACAGACTGAACATTTAAAAAAAAAATTCCCCGAAAGAGGGACAGCTGCATCTGACCTCTCTTCTACATACAAAACAACCGTCGAGTTACGTTGAAAATTAATTAAAACTAGAGAAATGATCCCGCTAATTTGTTGACAGTGAACCCTACAAAACAATCATGTCAGTTATCTCTTCTTGTTTCTCAGCATCAATCATGTGCCAACCCCGGTGCCATGTGTAATTACTGCTTGAGAATGGCTGAGCAGATGCAACGGCTGTGAGTGAGACTGAATCTATCTGGAGCCTTCAATGGGTCCCAATGTCCCAGGATGGCTGGTGCCCGCTCTGCTTGCGAGGCATCTGTGCAGCACCTGTGGACCCAGCAGCGCCCCACCTGCGACTAAACGTCAGCTGTCTGTTTTTCCTCGGAAACTCGGGGCTTCCCCTGCAGCCTCTCTCCCTCAGGTCAGCCCGGTTCATGAGAAAGCCCCCTCTAAGCTTTTCTCACCTCCCACTAGTACCTGGACGTTAAAGAGCTCCCCGGCTGGTCTGAGGTTGATCTGTTACCCGTGATGTCTTCTGACCCTGATGCTGCTCGGCACTGCCTCCTTAAACATTGTCAATCTCGCACCAACTTGAGAGCCCGGCAGCTATTGGCCGACTGCAAAACACACAGGTGGTTTATTATTATACCATCCCCCCCTCTGCTCAAACCAAATACTGAGCTAATATCTGGAGGTGGCTGCCATAAATCCCTTCATTCTCTCCTAAAAGCCTGGAAAGCCTCTGAATCAGATTGATACAGATTGAATTCTTACCCTTCTTTGTAAGCAACCATTTGTATTCATGAAATCAAGGTATTTACCTGTGAGATGAGCATCACTATTTGCTGGTACATATACTGGAAGCTGAAATGTTTGTAACATGAAGCACTAATATCCGATCGCGTTTCATCTAACCTTTCATCTGAGAATCCAAAAGCCCTTTAGTCTGTGTCAAGATAATCAGTCCTCTGACAGAACAGCATTCATGAGGATAATTGTAGAGGG
>CAJRST010008890.1:14902296-14916083 GCA_907169785.1 Menidia menidia | reverse complement strand
TGTTTGATGTAACTTAATTACATTTTTAGAATTTTCATAGTGTGATATCTTTTGACTGCAAGATAGTACCAGTGTTATTCTTTCTGACAAGGCAGGGGATGTGCTAAATTACACTTTGAAAGTAATTTGACCTAGATTGTAACCATTACTGGGAAGTTATAGCAAAATCTTGTTTTGTGCATCTCATGGCCAAAGGAGCTTATTTCTGGATTTCTACTGGAAAGTGTGATATCTTTTGACTACAGGTCAGTACAACTGAGATTTTGGTTGTGAAGTGATGGAATGTGATCTAGAACACTTGCAAGTGATTTTTTTTTTAATTTTATTTTGAAGTAACAAAGAAATCCTTTTTTATGTATATCTAAGTGAGAGCAGTTCATTTTTGGAACTTTCTCACTGAGATATAAATTAAACAGGATTTTAAGATTTGAGATTTATCCTGTGATGTCATTTAATGTGAGGAAGAACCCTAACAAAGTAATTTTTTCGAGTCTGGATTCACTACCGTGAAGTTATTAAAGAAACATCCAGTTTTGAGCACAACTTCGCGAATGACAGTCATTTTTGGATTAATGTTGGAAAGTGCGACATCTTTTTACAGCAAGTGAGTACAATTGAGATTTTGCCTGGAATGCCATGGAATGCGATGAAGAATACTTGCAAATTGACACTTGCAAAGTGATATTACCTAATTTGGATTCACTTCTGTGAATTTATTAAAGAAACATCCAGTTTTGAGCATAACTTCGCGAACGACAGTCATTTTTGGAATAATGTTGGAAAGTGCGACATCTTTTGACAGCAAGTGAGTACAATTGAGATTTTGCCTGGAATGCCATGGAATGCGATGAATAATACTTGCAAATTGACACTTGCAAATTGATATTACCTAATTTGGATTCACTACTGTGAATTTATTAGAGAAAAATCCATTTTTGAGCATAACTTTGTGGAAGACAGAGATAATACTTTGCATACCTTGATGAGCTTTTCTCACCAAGTTATGCATAGTAATTTCTTTCAGGTGAGAAAGCTGACGGACAGTCCAAGGTGTACCCCGCCTCTTGCCCATTGACCACCGGGATAGGTTCCGACTCCATTAGGGAATAAGCGGTAACGATAATGGATGGATGGATGGATATATATAGTGTGGTGGGGGGGTGGTCAGCCATCTAATTTATGAGGACTTCAAGGATGATAAATATTGACATTTGCCTTCCATGTGGCCTCTGCTCCCCGTTTACTCTGCTATGCACAATTCAAAATGTGAAGGATCAGACTGTTCTTGACAAATCAAGTCACCCTGTTAAAGGTACTGTCCTAAGAGGGCACATGACCACTCTGTTTATTGAACCACACTGGCTATCTGATTCATATGACAGATATACAGGGGTTGGACAATGAAACTGAAACACCTCTCATTTTAGTGTGGGAGGTTTCATGGCTAAATTGGACCAGCCTGGTGGCCAATATTCATTAATTTCACATTGAACCAATAAGAGCAGACTGTGAAGGTCCATTTAGCAGGGTAAGAGCACAGTTTTGCTCAAAATATTGCAATGCACACAACATTATGGGTGACATACAAGAGTTCAAAATAGGACAAATTGTTGGTGCACGTCTTGCTGGCGCATCTGTGACCAAGACAGCAAGTGTTTGTGATGTATCAAGAGCCACGGTATCCAGGGTAATGTCAGCATACCACCAAGAAGGACAAACCACATCCAACAGGATTAACGGTGGACGCAAGAGGAAGCTGTCTGAAAGGGATGTTCGGGTGCTAACCTGGATTGTATCCAAAAAAACATAAAACCACGGCTGCCCAAATCACGGCAGAATTAAATGTGCACATCAACTCTCCTTTTTCCACCAAAACTGTCCGTAGGAAGCACCGCAGGGTCAATATACATGGCCGGGCTGCTATAGCCAAACCTTTGGTCACTCGTGCCGATGCCAAATGTCGGTTTCAATGGTGCAAGGAGCGCAAATCTTGGGATGTTGACAATGTGAAACATGTATTGTTCTCTGATGAGTCCGCCTTTACTGTTTTCCCCACATCTGGGAGAGTTACGGTGTGGAGTAGCCCCAAAGAAGCGTACCACCCAGACTGTTGCATGCCCAGAGTGAAGCATAGGGGTGGATCAGTGATGGTTTGGGCTGCCATATCATTGCATTCCCTTGGACCCATACTTGTGCTAGATGGGCGCTCCACTGCCAAGGACTACCGAACCATTCTGGAGGGCCATGTGCATCCAATGGTTCAAACACTGTATCCTGAAGGAGGTGCCGTGTATCAGGATGACAATGCACCAATACACACAGCAAGACTGGTGAAAGATTGGTTTGATGAACATGAAAGTGAAGTTGAACATCTCCCATGGCCTGCACAGTCACCAGATCTAAATATTATTGAGCCACTTTGGGGTGTTTTGGAGGAGTGAGTCAGGAAACATTTTCCTCCACCAGCATCACGTCATGACCTGGCCACTATCCTGCTCGAAGAATGGCTTTGAATCCCTCTGACCACTGTGCAGGACTTGTATATGTCATTCCCAAGACGAATTAACGCTGTATTGGCCGCAAAAGGAGGCCCTACACCATACTGATAAATTATTGTGGTCCAAAACCAGGTGTTTCAGTTTCATTGTCCAACCCCTGTAGATTATTTGTCTGGAAAACATCTGGTACCAGATGATGTAATAATCCTGAAAATCTTGAAAAATATTTTCAGAAAGCAGGCTCATCCATATTAAATTGGGTGATGTGCATTATTCTAAAACTGTGGCTCAGTTTCTTCTTCATTTCATGCAGTGAAAGGTTGAAGGGAATTTTAAGCAAAATCTTCAGAGAATGGAGCACACATAGAGATTTGGATTCCAAATGACTATTCTGACTATTGTAGATTAAGAATGTAAATGAATACTCCTCCACAATAGGAATCTGTATATCACAGTAAACTATAACTAAATCAGTTTTAGTTAAATACGAAACCTGCAGATATGGGCAATCTTAGTCTAAAGAAAAGCCACGGATCAGGCTCCACTCCCACTTAAACCACCCTTGAGATCACAGTAAACAAATAAGATGGAAGATTCAATTATTGTGAACCAGTAAACCATCACATATGGAAATGCAGTTGACTGGGCTGAAGTGAAATCCACCAAAGAGGCAGTAAATGTGGGTAGTTCTTAAGGCAACATTTCCTTCCTCCCTTAGTTTCAGACGTCTCAAAGTAAAATTGTTTTCTTCGCTATACAGTCCTCCAGTTTGACTAGGAACTTCCCTACGCTGTTCAGGTCAGTGAGTCTACATAAAAATTAATTCATAGCTTAAAACCAACCACACATACCTATATAAAAAACTAGTTTGCGATGGTACAACAATGTTGTCTAAGAATCCCACCATCGTCAATAGGATGGTGTGGGGTGATGTCATGTTCTCCAGGTGTGGAGGTCGTAACATCATCAGGATTTTTTAGGTCTTTGTAGGACACTAAGGAGTGAAGGACGTATAACCATGTGACAGAGTTCTGCATAGAATACCTTATAATGCTGCAGACTTCCACCAGAGTGCCCGAAGAGAACCCACACAAACACACGGAAAACATGCAAACTCCACACAAAGATCTGGGTCCCATGGGGAATCTAACTGGGAACCCTCCTGCTGTGAGGCGACAGTGCTAACCACAACACCACATGCCATCCTTATTTCACCCTTGATGAAATCAGCGGCATCCTATCTGCATACATTATTTCAGGACAATTGAAAGCAATGATACCCTGGCTGCAGTTTTGACTAATCACACATTCTCCCACACTTTTCGTACATCTGGGCGAAGTGATCATTTCTAGAAAAATGTAAATATAGCGTTTGACACCAAACGCTAAATACAACACCTTTGAATACCATGCCATTTTGGTAACTGCACGATTGTCACATATCCATCATATAAACAACTCAGTAACTTTCTAGATGAACTGGATATTTTGCTGTCTCCCATCCATGGAAATGACTATCCCATAATGGTCCTTGGTATAAAATATCCACTTTGACAGACCTAACCCTTCAGATTTTCTGTCATTATTCCACTATTTTTAGCAACAACTGGTCTGCAGTCCGCCAACTAATAAAGCCTTCAAGGTGTTAGATCTAATTCTCACAAGAAAATGTGCCACAGAGGCCCTGTCTGTCAAACTTCTTCGCTCTTCTGACCTTTATTTAATTAAATTCAGAGTCAGTGTCCCAAGAAGACCCTCTGCTTCCATCTCCCTGTTTTCCTTCTGCCTCAACTTTTTACCCACCAAATTATCCTCCTTTCTTGAATCTGCTCTCCCAATCTCCAACACATTTTTCTCCGTTGAAGTAATGAGGCCACAGAGTCCCCTTCACAAAGAGCTCTTATTTGGAAGAGCCTCCAAGCCCATCCCTGTGTAACCAGACACCAATATTTGTCTTGGAAAAATATATGTATGGAAAAAGAGACAGTTTCTATGTTTAAGATCAATCATAATGGAGGGTGACAAATAATTACCCTCTATTTGACTTGCTCTGCCGGGGGCAATTTGTTTTTTTCCATCACCATCTTTTGCATGATCAGGATGGGATGGGAATAAACTGTTGAGGCACTTTTGATTGTCAATGCAGCAAACATTCTATGTTTAAAACACTCATAAACACAAACAAGGAGTCACACAGTGAGAGGAAGTGATTGAATGACAACAGAGATTTGCTTGTCAAATCTTAATTGTTTTGTCTGCCACCAGGGCATGGGAGTATTTGAATGTGGGTGTGGTTTGGGACAGTCAAAACAAGCTCATATGACCACTAAAGAGCAGATTCAAATGCTGTAAATGAAATTTAAAATAGTATGCTTGATTACATAAAGAACACCAATATATGAGAGAAAGAAAATAAATACAAGTAAGATACATCGAGATAAATTATGCTTATAATATTAGCAAAAACAGAAGTAAATTCCAGGACTATGTAACTCTTTCAGTTGATCTAAATAGATTCAGAAATTATGCAAAGCAAAATTCAGATAAGACAGCAAAGGAAACAAACAAAGTGGGAGAGTGATGACTCAGGTGACAGGTTACTCTGCATATTGAACCAAGTTTGATGCAGGTCTGTGATTCATCAGTGGAGACTGGGTGCACTGACACAGAAGCATCGACACCTTAGGCAGATCCTCAAAGCTGTATTCCTGTTGACATAGACTGAGGTGAGTACTGCTGTGTCTGTGTTGTTAAGACTGAAGAGAGTTCAGTGTAAGGAGCTTAATAAAAACAACAAGCTTCACAAAGCCATTTATATGTTGTTAAAAGCATATAGCAAAGAATCAGAAATGCCAGCTTCAATTCAGAAAACAGCTGATGCATTGAGGAATTGTTGATATGTCATGCACAAAGGAGGGCAGACAGACTTTCTCTGTCTGGTGAGTCTGACATCTAAATTGTTTCTGAAGAAGCTGAGCAATGCAGGCTTTTCAGGAGATTTAACACAGGGGTCCTTTCAGTTTTAGGAAAGACACGTCTATTATTTGAAATCCAAATTAGAAATATTCTGGCATATGTTTGGAGATTGACAGTTTCTGAGAACAAATGAGGGTTGGTCTTCATCAGTAGTGGACAGAGTACTCAGTTACAGTACCTAGACTTAGACTTAGACAATTTTACTGTAATTTTGTATGTACAGAGTGTATACAAAACTAAATTTCGTTGCATACAGCTTACGACAAGACCAGAATTAAATAATTTAGTAGTCTGATGGCAACAGGGAAAAAGCTGTTGTATAGCCTGGTGGACCTGCAGCGGAAGAGGTTATTTAGTCAGCATCAACTTCACCCACCGGGGAAGGGAGGGCGTTTTGTAATCAGTGATCGCCCGTGTGCCTTATCACATGCGCCTGGTGTTGCTGGCGTCGTGGAAAAGATCCTGGATTTTCTGACTGTGGGTCCGCTTCGCTAACCTGCTTGCACGGTTCAAGTTATCTCTCGCTGTTCTCAGTGCCTCCTTGTCACCTGACTTGAAGGCTGAGTTCCTTGCTTTGAGCGCTTGGTGAACCTCCTCAGTCGTCCAGGGTTGTTGGTTGGCTCGGGTGAAGATTTTCTTTGTGATGCTGACGTCCTCGATGCATTTGTTGATGTTGGCTGATATTCATGGCATACTCATCAATCTTTATCATGTTGTCATATCTTGCTGCAGCTTTGAATATGCCCCAGTCAGAGCACTCAAAACAGTCCTGGAGTGCCTCCATGGCCCCCTCAGTCCAAACCCTCACCTGCCTCACTGTAGGTTTAGCTCGGATCAACAGGGGCCTGTTGGAGAGCAGGATGGATGGAAGCGGCGTTCTGTAGGGGTTAGCTTTTAGTTTAGTTATTAATCCACCGCGATAGCCGTGCATCTGCTGCCGGTCACACCGCTTGCTCCTCCAAAGCTGCGTGTGCCACTCCACAAGTCGTGGGCCTCTGGGACTAGTGGCCGAAGCAGTCCGAAGCCACGTAAACAATCAAGGATTGCTGTAGTTACGATTCCAAAAACACTACATGACCGTAACTCCAGCAGCTGTTGGTGGTCAAGTACTGATCTACCGGGTCGATGAGTAGTTTGTAGTTTGATTTGAGGCATATTTTTGTTTAAAAAAATAACAACATGATTAAAAAAAATTTAAAAAGTCATAATAAAAATAACATGCAGGTTTTTGGACTGTGGGAGGAAGCCAGAGAACCCAGAGAGAACCCACGTGGACAAAGGGAGAAGATGCAAATTTCACACAGAAATGTCCTGGGTCCCCCGGGACTCAAACCCAGAACCTTCTTGCTGTAAGGCAACGGTGCTAAGCGCCACACCACTTTGTGCGAGTTCAATCACAGACTGAATGTCCTGTGGGCCAAACTCGGGATGAGTGAGGTGAATGAGAAGTGAGCCAGAGACGTGAGATAAATAGAGACTTCACGCACCCCCTTACCTCACTGCTCACTGCTCCTACAGATAAGATTTGACTATTCAACAGACCTTCAGCCAGGTACTCTCTGGGACCCCTGAATAAAGACCCCTGTAAAGAGGCTGAGTGTGATCCCCATTATAGTTGGAAAACTCCCCTTCTTAAATAGGGGGACAATTACCCCAGTTTGCCAATCCAGGAGGACTGCCTCCACCTTTTATGTCATGCTCCAGAGATGTCTCAACCAAGAAAAAGACAGAAAAAGAAAAAGAAAAATGGGAATTTAAAGATCAAAGCATAATTAAGCCAACAAGATCCTGTCGGCTAGGTTATGTCTTGTGTTTATGTTGTCTTGTGACTTCCTTTTTCATTTTTATATTCACCTTTCCTGTTATTTTAGGCCACTTACCCTTCCTCTTGTGTCTGATTGTCTCTTCCACCATTTGAGGTTAACTTTTGTGCTCTCCTCTCATGAGGAAACATATACAAGGCAATTAATGACAAGCCAAAGAAAAATTATGCCACTGACTCGGTTTTTCATTTCAAAATGAGCTTTGCTTCTATAACTTCTCTTTAGACAGCAACTTAAACTTCTTGGGGTTATAAGCTTCAACAGCTTTGGTGATATCATTAACCTGACATCATGTTCTGACACTGTTGTATGTTGATGACAAACAAACAGCAGGGTTTTCTCTTTGCGAAATGACACCTTTTTTCTGATACCTGATGATTTTTTTTCTGGGACCTGAAGACAAGGATTTAACTGTATACCTAATGCAGGATTCTCATTGCTGACAAGGAAGATGGCTTCTGTTTTATTCTATTGCATTTACACCTCAATACAACATTTCATATGTTTGTTTCCTGCCGTCTGTGGTACAGCCTTATATACAGCTTATGTAAACTTTTGTCTTTTGCAAATGATTATATTCACAATTGGAAAAAAAAGCTAAAAATAAATCAATGTAACTTGTTTTGAAAATTCTTAATGGTAGCTTATGCAGCAACTCACTAAATGTAATAAATTACCTTCAGCACACAGGTCAAGTTGTTCATCACATCCTCAGCTGTTTCATATTTCTCTGGAAATTAAGTAAATACTTTAAAAGAAAATTGTATGTGACTACAGGTATACAGAAGGCCCTCAGAAAATATGATGAGGAACATCTGCATCTTTGTATCTCTGCCTCTTGTGCTTCCCCTGGTCGATGGACAGCGTTTTAACCTAACAGTTGTGGACTTTATGCATATAAAAGAAGAGAAAACCTGGGAAGAAGCTCAGGCTTTCTGCAGGGAGAATCACACAGACCTGGTCACTATCAGAAATGAAAAGGAAAATCAAGTCTTTGATGGATTGTGGGGCTGGATCGGATTGTACAGAGATAGTGAGACAAGTCCCTGGAAATGGTCCGGAGGACAAGGAACAGAAAACTACAGCAACTGGGCTGATAATGGTGAGATACTTCAACTGATTTAATGTCAGAAATCACCATATTCTCTGGTGTGACTTTTTATGTTGTTTGAAAATTAATGTGAGTGTTCATATCTTTATACAACTCTTGTTTCTTGCAGAGCCAGATGAAGTTGAGACGGAGCTCTGCGTTCTCATGTTTACACCTGTAAAATGGCATGATTTTTCGTGCCAGGAAACAGAATATTTCATTTGTTATGATGATAAACTGGTTCTGGTGAAGGAGAAAAAGACGTGGGAGGAAGCCTTAGAACACTGCCGGTCTCTGAGTGGGGAACACACAACTTCTGTGCCTGGGGAGCACATCTACGACTTGGCAACCCTGATCACTGCTGATGACCATGACTACGCACGAGAAAGAGCACAACAGGCTAACACGGATGAGGTAGGCACGTTTCTATACTTTGTGAGTGTTTGAGCAGCTTTTCCTCAGCATTTTATGGATCTCTCTACTAAATGTTGGTAGGTGTGGACTGGCCTGCGTTTTCTTGGTGATGAGTGGTTCTGGATGGGTGGAGAACCAGTACTGTACCAAGACATTCCAAACTGCCTGGCTTTTCGCTGTGGTGTCCTCGAGAAAAACAGCAACAACTTCTTTGGGATCAGAGACTGCAGTGAGAGGAAGAACTTCTTCTGTTACAAGAAGCCTAAAAACCTCTGAAAGTCACTGGGCTCATATTTCACTTCCTTCTCCCTGTTCATAACAGCTGGTGTTCAGAAACGCAGATGAAACATCTGCATAGTTTTTCATCTAAAAAGTTTTTAAATGATAATAGATAATGAAAAACTTGCTACTACTTATATAAGCAGAGAAGTGCTAGATCAGTATGTTACTCTTTCCTAACTCAATGACGGTTTAAAAAGATAACTTTAGTTAACCCTTCCCTTTTCAAATAGATATTGATAATTCCTAGTTCTTAATAAACAGTTCTTAATAGATAATGATAAAATAGTAGATCATTTATTAGCTTGAGAATGCAAAAGGTAAAACGGTTTTTAAAATATTAAGAAAAAGAACATACGTTTTTCTTCAACAAATTTTACACTTTTTATTTGGTTACTACTGACAGTAATGGTTTAAATAGGTAAAATAAAACAAGATGTTTAATGACTTAAATCAATATTATATATGCACTTCATGATATGCTATAATCCATAGCATATAATTTAGTGAATCTATAATATGAAAAATAATTTCCGATGACAATATCTCTGAAAAAGACTAAAATGCTGTAGAAACAAAACTAAATTGTTATAATCTAATATAGGAAACTACTTTTATTAGCATTTCGTAGCACATTTTATCGGGCTTCATCATCCTGAGAAATCTTCAACTTACTGTACTTACCTTTAACTTTAATTTTGTTGTCTTACAGCTAGTCTTGCAAGATGTCAGTTATCGAGAACACATTCAGTAGTTTCATGAAATGTTATCTTTATTTGTATGCTTTTGCGTTTTCATTGTTTTCACTTGTTGTTTATAATGTAAGGTGACCTTGAAATTCTATATAGGCGTATATAAATAAAATGATCATCATTACCATCAGTTCATGGCACTATTTAAATACAGCAATTTAAACACTGCAACAGTGCTGGTAATAATGTAGTTCCAAGAATAATAATTTCCCTTTTAGGCAGTTACAGATTATTTATTCTTATCACTATCTTATTGTTAACTTAGTCTCACTTATCACAACATTGAAATTGATTATTAATTGTTCTTACATAGTCAAAGCACTTGACAATACAGTCATACACACATTAACACACCAGTGAATGCACTAGTAAGCAACTTTGGCTTTGACATGTGGCCTGGAGGAAAGTGGATTGAAACTGTAGTAACAGAGTGTACAAGAGTCAATCCATTCAATCCACACGAAGGCAGGGAACTTGAGTTGCCATTCTTTTACTTAAGAAAAATCATCCGGCAAAATACAACAGTCCCAACTGGGACGTCCCACACTGAAACTCGACCTTGGAGGGGCAACTCCCAATTTGACTATAGTTCCGTCCCTAATATTTCCCAATATATAACAAACCACTGCTCCTCCGATCAGTAGGAAACTGTTTATCTCCATCTTAACCACAGCTGACCCATTCTCTGTACATTTTATGTTAAAAATGCAATTTTATTTACATTCATTTCACACTTTAATGAACGTGAATACCTGTGATGGAGTGGCAGCCTGTCCAGGATGGAATTTGCCTCTCGCAGAGTCTGCTTGGATAGGCTCCACTGGAATTTCTATTGCGTTTGTCTTATATTTCACTAAAAAGTTTAATTTATAAGCTCAAAATACAGGCTTTTTAATTAGTTGTTTTTGTGAACGCTTTTTTTTATTGCTGAAGAATGTTGAGTGATATTTTCATCAAGATTTACACAAAGATTCAGACAGTATCTACTTACCGGAAGCCAAAAGCTTAAAATACAAAAACCCTGCATAAGCTGTTTTTACACCCAGTTTAGCACTGTTTGGGTCAATGGGCAGCATTTGCAAACACATCCAGTGACAGAATATCAATTAAGAAAAGATAATCTCCTCTGGCTGCTGTTTTAGAGTCAAATCCACACGGGCACTCATTACACTTGCACTTTTCTCATGAAATGAGCACAACAAACTTGACAATGATTTTTACACTCAGTAGTCGAGGCATTTCATTGAGTCAGATTAGTCTTTATAAGCACAGAAATAATAAAAAAAAGGCATTCTAAATGTGTTAATGAATAAGTCAGGACCAAAGATAAATTATATACAACTTTATGAGTACAATATGCAACATTAAAGAGAAAGAGTGAATGTTGGGCTGAGTATTTGCTATATTAATAAACAAATACAAAAAAGAGTGAAAACTTATAACATTTATTTGGATATCATGAACCTAACTTTTTGAAGTTAGGCATGACCAGTAACATACATTTTATCAACTTTTTTATTTTCTTATTTGAGACATGTTATACACCAGAAAAAAAAAGCAATGAAGAATCGGTAATGTCCACATCACACCCTGTATGGAGGGCCCACAGAGCGACTAGTTCATGAACTTTTTCAATCAGGAGTTGGCACCAGTCCTTGGCCCTCTGATGATGTGAATTCTGGCTTCTTCGTCCAGTTCCTCTACGATTCTTTCCTGTTTGACGGACAAGATGGTGTAGCTAACTGGACAACTAGTTAAAGGAAAATCCAACACAACTAGGGAAAAAAAGTGTAGAAATGTTTCAACTTGTTTAAAGTCTCTGTTATTGTGAATAGCTTGAATAGGATTGAAACTTCAGAACTGCTGCACTCACACCGTTGGTGATGAAAACCTACAATAATTACTACGTAATAATAATTACTAAGTATTTTTCATGGAATGTAAGTTGATCCTGTTAAAAGCACCATTTAAAATCTTAATTCCAATGCAAGAACTGTATTTGCACATTTCTCTTCTGCCTTTGAGAAAATATAATTATTTATACCCCTCTTGTGGTTCTTCTGCTGACCTTGAAATCCTGACCTATAAAGCTCAACAGCTACTGGACGCATGTCCAAACATTTTTTACCTGTTTTTCACGCCATGACTGTGTCATTGTTAGCAATATGAACACTGACTGAAGCAGAATTTTAGATTATATATAGATTTTTAGATCAATCGTCTGATGACAATTAATCCGAAGCTCGGAATGTGATAACTGACTTTGGAAAATTGTGTGATGATAACTATCTGGGCCTAAATGTCTTGTGTGTGTCCTTATGATGGACTGGCGGACTGTTCAGGGTGTACCCTGCCTCTCGCCCATTGACCACTGGGATAAGCTCCAGTTCTCCCCGCGACCCCATTAGGGAATAAGCGGTAACGACAATGGGTGGTTGGATATCATATGTAGCAGAGATCAAGCGTGGAACTTAAAATATTACCAAAGGATACACATGCCTACCACAAACGCTCCGATACAGAGGCCGGTTAGCAGGTTCCGTCTGCGGAGTCGTTCTGCATTTTTCTTAAAGAAGTCAAGCTCCTGCCGGCGGCGAATCAGTTGTTCTTCTGACTGTTTGGCTGCCTCTTTCTCCGCCATTGCTCATATGGGTCAGCAAATTCCAGGTCCTTGTTTTGGTAACAGCTGTTAATCCGGAAGAGGAAACATCTTCATCGTTTAGGAATTTTACCGCATAGGAATTTTGCTGCCATCTACAGGTCCGTCTTTCAATGTAATGTCTCCTCTTCTTCTTTTTTATGGCGGTTGGCAAGCAACTTTTAGCTGTGCATTACCGCTATCTACTGGAATGGAGTGTGGATCGGGATGCTAACTTTAAATACCCCCCTCAAAGCAAAACAAAACAAAAAAAAACAAACAAACAAACAAAAAAAACAAAATAAAAAAAAAACAATAAGAAATTATATCTCTTTTATCAATTTTGTTTTCTTGAGATAATTAATTATATAACTTATATCTTTAGAAGTAGAATTTTTTTCTAAAATAGGCCTATCTTGTAAATTTAACTGTAATTTATTTTCTTGTAACCGACTAACTAATTTCCTTCTCTCAACAGAATATTTTGTACAGAACAACAAAACATGCTTTACCGTCTCTTCTTGACCACAAAAATCACAACTTCCAGTTCGATGTTTTCTTATTTTAAATAAATTACTGTTTAACCTTGTATGTCCAAAACGCAACCTAGATATAACCGTATCCTCTTTTCTATTTCGTCCCGTTCTCCTCATTGCACCAACTTTTCTTTGAATACTGTACAGCCATCTACCAGTTCTATCTTCCCCCCACTGTCTCTGCCATCTTTCCTTAACCTTTTGTTTAATAATAGATTTGATTTCTTCTTTACTAAACGGAACTAATATATCAATAACACTATATTTTTGTAGTGGTATAGAAATATAGGTATTTCTATACAAATGGCTTTCAGGTGTGAGGTTCCGGCTGGGCAAAGTGGGCGTGGTATATAAGAAGCTGCTGCACTCAATCTGATACATGTCTCCCTCAAGCTTGGGCTGTGATTTGCGTCTCAGGGAACAGTCAAAAAGCATAACATCCGGTTCTGATCTTGTGGCGGTAGGTCTCCCCTCTCTTTGCACTATTGCTGCTTGTTCACTGAAGATCTAAATCCAGGTGTGATCATAGGCAAAACGCTACTATGCGGCTCTCCTCCTCTTTCTGCGGCTCTCCTCCTCGTCGCCGGTTTGTGAGTGCGTATGTGTGCGCGCATACATGAGTTTGTCTGGATTGGGAGGTAAAAGATAACGCTCATTGTTCTGTTAGTAGTGACTAATTAACTTATACAGGTCTCCCCATATGACCATTGCTGCTCTGTTGTTATCCCGGATTATGCGCATCAGCAACCGCGGATTGTGGTGGCGGCTACATGCCGTAAAT
>CAJRST010008890.1:14865656-14899435 GCA_907169785.1 Menidia menidia | reverse complement strand
TGTTGCAATAAATCTTGTCTCCCCTCATCTCCGCACCTGAGTCCTCCTTTCAGAACCCACCTCCCTGACAGATCCATTTCTAATATTAATTCTCGTCCCTTCCCCATTATTAAGACAAACCAAATGTTTTCTATCCATTATTTTTTCCACCACTTCTCCATTTGCATCATTCCTATTACCCCACAAAGTACTATAAGCATTAAAATCTCCACAACAGATGAACTTTCTTTCCATATTTTTAAACATTTCCTCCATTTCATCTACATCCAATTTTTTACACGAATTATAAAAATTTAATATTTTAATACTTTCTTTATTAATCCAAATATCCACAGATAACCATTCTAGTGAAGCTCCTTTTCCTAAAAATCTATACTGTATTCCTTGTTTTATAAATATTACACATCCTCCTCCACTTTCTTGTTCCCTATCTCTAATACTATTATACCCTCTTATGACAAATTCTAACTCTGGTTTAAGCCATGTTTCTTGAATACAAATAATATCTGGTTTATTTTTCAAACGGTTAATATCCTTTAAATTCTTGACCATTTGCTAACAAACTTATTGCATTCCATTGTAAAATAAGCATTAAATTCTTCCTCCACCTTGCTTCCCATTTATTTCAAGCCTTTTATTTATCAACTCCCAAGATAAATCCTTCACACCTAGAAATGTTTCTGCACCTTTCACTATAATCTTGATTTTTTCAGTTTTCTGTTTCACTTGATCAGTACAATTAATAACATAAGCCATGAATAAAATTAATTTATCCATTGTAATTTCCATTCCTGACATTGTTCTTTGACTTGGCCCAAGATTTGGACTAGAAGACACTTGCTGGTTTTTCTGAACTGTTCTTTTTTCTTGAACACTTTTTGCTGCCTCTGCATAAGTAATGTTTTTAACTACTTTCAGCTGTTGAATTTCTGCTGCCTTTTTTCTTGCTTCACACCCTACATATGCTACATTATGCTGACCACCGTAGTTACTACATTTCAACTGTACATCTGCTCCACATTCATCATATCGATGATTTCCACCACATTTAGCACATCTTTGCTTCCCTTTACACACCAATACAATGTGACCATACCTTTGACATTTGTAACAGCGCAAGGGAGGAGGAATATAAGGTCTAACAGAAAAACACAAGAAACCAATTTTCACTTTATCTGGAAGAACATCACCTTGAAACTCCAGAAGTATCGAAAAACTTTCTATTTTCTCCCCATCCACAGATTTTAACAATCTTATCAATCTCCTCACTTCACCACCCTGTATATTTCTTTTAAGTTTTTCTAAATCTTCCTCAAGCGGAATACCAGTGATTACACCACGTGATACTCTGTTTTCTCCAACAATTTTCTTTTCACTCACAACCTTTTTGCAAATGTTATCAATCTGCATGCTTTTATTCTTTTGTTCTTCAGACTTACATTTTATCAACATATTACCATCTCGCAAGATTTTTACAAACTCAACCTCCCCTAGTTTCTTTTTTATTTCACTAGACACTGCTATCGGACTAAGGTTTATGTTCTTATCTTCCTTCCTGAATTGAAGTATTACCTTAAACTCCTCATTTACCATTTTCCTCCTAACCACTCTGTTTTCTTCATCTGAACTATATTCTTCTTATCTTCTCTTACTATTTAGGTTACCAATCTCTCGATTATCTCTCGAAACTTTTTCCTGCCCTCTACCCCTTCCTCTACCTACCGTAGTCCATTCGTCAAAATCCATATCATCTTCATCACCACCCCCATCTACCTTTGTGGTCATCCCAATCCAGTCACACTCCAGTTTATGCCAACCGCCAAAACCAACTTTGGCCAAAGCCGATATTCAATCAGAGCTCAATGTAATGTCCGTGATTATGTGAAATTAAGGATAAAAAATAAAATAAAATAAAAATCTTTATGATATTGGGGGACCATCGGAGTTATGATGTAGTAAGTCAAGCTGAAATGGTTAAACATAACATTATTTTTCTGAGATACGCCCAGAGGTTGTTTTTCTGAGAGAGACTGAATTGTATATTGACTAAAATGAACAAACGCAAAAACAAAATCAATCATTGTGTTACAGGCACAATTAACAACATAATGATATTAGTTATTTGTAAATTATTTAAATTTTTAATATAAACGAAGACATAAAATGATTATGTCGATAATTATCATTATCATTATTGGCATCTTGCCCTTTGTATTCTACATAGGCTACTGGAACCAGAATTTCCCTAAAGGAGAAATCCCAAGGGATAAATAAAGTTGAGTCTAAGTCTAAATGCTGTTCGATGACTACATTTTTCATAAGAAATACTGATAACAGACTCAAATCAGATAAAACCACAAATCATGGAAAACGACAAATGCATCAAACAAGTGCCTGACAGATCATCTAACAAACAGTATTCTTTCTAAAATGCACAGCATCACCAATGGAATACAGATATTATTCACTGGCAAAATATCTGAGCAAAAGGACATTATCTGCTCCGTTGTTAGGGCAGAATATGTGTGATATTGCCAACTACTGGCCTGAATAGGTAGCAAATTCCCTCCACTGAGAATCTATATCTTTCATGCAGAATACCATCTGGATTCTGGTGGATTAAATAGATCCTCGCTCTGTGCAGAAAGCCTCTCACAATTTGTCTGCCAATATCCTACAGTCATCCAGGTATTACAGCATTGTCTTGGGAGAGATTGTCGTTGGAGGGGCGGTACTTAGAATGTGAGTGGTTAAGTGGAAACCTGGAGACATGAAGAACATAACCTGATTGGATCAGAGCTGAGAGGTGGAGTCAATTGCCATGGCAGCATACCTTGATCAAAACCTATACACGCCTCAAAGTGGTTGTTTCATACTCGGGACGTAACTCCTCACTTGATCAAGTTAGTCTCGAAGTTACCCTGATAGGCCATGAAACATCACCTCAGGGTGACCCTTGGGAGGGCCTGTGATATAATTGTGGTTTGGGTTGTTCTTCACAATATTGCCATTATTAGAGGAAAACAGCACCCTGCCCTACACAATGGAGACCGTTATGACCACTCCATCCACCTGTCAGCTATCCAGGATGGGAGAATAGAGACACCATCTGCCAGGGTAATTGCTCATAACATGTTACCTCCATAGGCCTTCCTGAATCCAGACAGGATAGTTTTGCCCGTGAAGACAGCAGACATTGTTCCCTTATACTCTTCATCCTAGATTAGTTAAATGTTTCAGTATAGACTTTAAAATACCATTTGGCTTTACTCTTTTGAGTATTTCATGCTTAGAGTTACAATGTCTGGTGGGGCATGAGGGGGCTACAGCAGTTAAATAGCACTACCAAAATCTGTTAGGACAAAAGGAAAAAAACGGCTTGAAAGGGAAATAAATACTTGAATATGCTAAAAAAAATTAGATACAGAAATTGGAAAAATTTTAAAAAATTTAATTCATAAAAGTAGTTTTAAACAGGAAGAACTATAGGAGTGTTATTATCCAAGTAACCTTGTAAAATTGGCTAGATATCAGCTCTTAGTTATATTTTGTCAAAAAAAAAGTACCTTTAGAAAATTAGAAAAGTAAATCAACAGAAAGTGGGAAAGTAGTCTAATATTTCTTTCTATGACTGTATATAGACCTCTGTCAGTGGTGAACGACAACATGTCTTACCTGTTTCAACAACATTCTTATTCTTCATCCTCAACTGTGCGCTCTTCACTGTAAGCACAATACAGTAATACACAACCATTCGAGCAGAAAGGTAGTTTCCCCTGAAAACCTAGGACTGCTGCCAGTGGAGCACTGGTGTATACATACAAGACAACAAAATTACTGAAATACATGGATGGACTGCCATTTTGATTTTGGCTGTTTTCTCCTGTTCATTTAGACTAGCTAGCTAAGTCTTTGTATTTTCTATACTTTTTGTGTTGTTTAAGTCATACTCCCTCTTACAGTATTTCAGATGGATTAATTTTTTTTTTATGTTTGCCTTGGCCCACCCTGAAGTTGAGCTGAATACATTTTATTAATAAAATTATATAACGTCACCTTTTAATAATGCTTCATTGGCTGCTTGAGTTGGAAAGAAGTTTGGTTATTTTTCAGGTTGTGTCTGGGTTACCCCTTGCCTGGACACTGTCATCTTAACAGTCTATGCGTCACATGTAGATTTAACTCTTTTAAAGACAAATGTCAAGTGACTAATTCTGGGACCCCTGATGAACACAGAAGTAACAATATAGAAGATTTCAGGATATGGAAGGTGCCTTTTTATTCATGGGAATTCTATCAGTGCATAATAACTAGGCCAACCAAATCAGAATTTTTTCTCATAAGCAGATAAACACAAATGAGGTAACTGTTGGAAAACCATTGAAATCTCTTCCTTCCTGTTTGTGTAAACTTTTAGTCACAGGGAACCTGATGAGAAAGTTAAAAAAAAAAGTGATTGCGGAATGTCCAATGCGACCTGACATCTCCCAAAGTAAGTGCCAAGATACTCCTTTAGTAAAACTTTTTCTGGTTATGTAGGTCAGTCTGGATCTCAAGAAACACTCAAAGTAAAAGAATATATAAGATAAAATCATGACACAAAGACAAAACAAAAAGTATCCTATGTAGACAGAAATGTGCAAACAAGGTGCATTTATTTAGCCAATATCAGAAACACTAGCCAGAGATCCAATTGACTGCATATACCTCTTAACACTCCACAGCCTTTGGCTTGGTTTAATTCAAATTCTAAGCCAAAGCAAAAATAACCCAGCTCCTCTTGACACCTAAAAATAAAAAAGACCATAGAAACCACAGCAAGCATGATTGTTTCTGTAAGCTGTTTGTCTCTTTTATCAAAGACATAAACATACTTTCTTCAAGTGCAAAAGCAGAACAGTTACCCTTTATCAACATATGCATTGTTCTTTAAAACATACTATAAAATATTTCAGATTTGGAGGCACCATATAGCCAAGATGCAATTAATTTTTCATGTCAATATTATAGTTAAGATCTGTAGTAGTAGGTTTCCTTTTTCAAATACTCTTTTAGTGTAAGGGGAAAAAAAAGATTTAAAAAACATGTCTTCCCAACAGTTTTTCAGAATGTATAAATCTCAAATACTGCAAAATCCAAAGTAAACAATATTAACATCTTTAAGGTTGAAAGAGAAACTCCAGATCTGCAGGTCTAAAAGAACAACAGTGTTCATTTTTCAAAGATGAAGGACTAAATGACCAGTTGCTGTGGAGAAAGTCTTCAAGATCCTGCGGCAGACAAAGAAGTTTGATCTGTGGAGGTAAGATGAGGGCTTTGAAATGAGTCAGGGAGGTTCGTGGCATGCTCCACCAGCATATATGAATCTCTTATGTCCGTCAGGCCAAACCAGAAAACAGTCCATACTCCCTTTACAAAGCTTCCGTCACAATGCTTAAAATACCTGCACAGATGGAATGAGATTACATGGCAAATATTTTACAGAAATGCATTTGTAAAATGTATACTGAAAGTATAGTAAAAGTATATTATCTATAACCCCAATAGAAATCAGATCAAACTGGCTGCTGTTTACTTGTCTTGCTGTGTGTTTTATAAGTAGTGCACTCTTATCAGAGAACATGGATCAGAATTGATGATGCCCTATTCAAACTGGTTTAAACTCAACACCCCAGAAAGTACAGTTTTCCCCTCATCCTATGTTATCATATAGAAGACCCCTCATCTCCCATCCCAAAAGGTTACCACTGTTAATTTATTCTCATCCTTTTTTTAAAGGATGAAATCGAGCATTCAGACCCATAGCTTATAGGTGGATATACAACCCCTTGCAAAAATGATGGAATCACCAGCGTCTGAGGATTTTCATTCAGTTGTTTAATTTTGTAGAAAAAAAGCAGATCACAGACATGACACAAAACTAAAGACTAAACTGTCTGGCTTTAAGAAACACTCAAAGAAATCAAGAAAAAAAATTGTGGTAGTCAGTAACGGCTACTTTTTTAGACAAAGCAGAGGGGAAGTGATGTGTTGGAGCATTCTTTTTTTTTTCCTGATTGCATAATCTTTTCCTAAGAATTCGAGTGATTCCATTTTTCATCCCTCTGCTTGGTCTAAAAGAGTAACCGAAATTACTTTAGTTTTGTGTCATGTCTGTGATCTGCTTTTTTTCTACAAAATTACAAACAACTGAATGAACATCCTTCGAGGCATAACTTTTGCCAGGGGTTGTAATTCTATTTCACATTAGAAATGTCAGTTTACAACAACTGTTCTTCTCAGTTCCACTATTTAGAGAATGACATTATAAAGGGTTGCTCCGGTGGTAAACATGGGCTTCTCTCACTTTGCTGAGATGTGTTGATGCCATCAGTTTCAGAATGATCTAATATTTGTCAACAAAAAGCTAAAAGTCTCAATTGAATCTTTTGCGATCATTTCTCTGCATGATTGAAAATAAAGGCTTAGGTAATAAGAATTGCAATTAAGTCCTATGATGGACTGGCGACCTGTCAAGTGGGTACTTTGCCTCACATCCAATGTTGGGATAGATTCCAGCCCCCCTCTCAACACCCACTATTAGGAATATAGACAATAGATGGAGTAAATCATTGCATTCTATTTTGACTGAAATACAAAGCAAGCTTTTTTTATTTAGTTTTAAATGACCAACAATGAGAAAGCGTGTTCATCTTACCATGGGTTGATCTTGTTTGTGGCTTTTGACCTCCAGAACAATTTACCCAGGTCTTGTCTGATACACTCCCACAGGATTTGACTGGTTCCCTGACCCTGCTTATTGCTGCTCACCACAAACTTGTCAAGGTAGGGCGTGCCACCGTTAACTGACTCCATGGTGATGATGGCTGCCGCGCTGTAGCTAAAGGGGAAGCAGACATGCAAAATGTCAGGTTCCAAATGCAGTGCATACAGCCTAACTCTGTATGAATAAAAAACATCCATCCATTTTCCACCGCCTATCATGTTGATGTCCACGCAATATTTCACAGTTGCATCAGCCAACGCAACCCAGATCAGTTGAAACGAAAACAAAGTTGATCATTGAGCTGGTCCTGGTGCAAAGAGCACATATGGACACCTTCATGCCTGAACATGGTGTTTGTTATGGACAATTCGTGCCGAGCACAGAAGTCCAACAACTAAACACGGGTTCAAGCCGGGGGGGGGGCATTCCTCCCAAGAAGCCCCCCCCCCCCCGAATAAAAACATGCTGGTAAAAAGTCCTGCCTGAGATCTTACTTACTCAGCACTAAATCAATCCTTCTAGGAAGTGCTATGTGATTGTCAGCCCTGATTTATCTGTCCAGCCTGAGGTTATACTATGGTTCCTTTATATTGTCACATGAGAGTACAAACACTGGAGCAACTGGACTGCACTGTGTGAAAGTGAGTACTGCGTACCAAGTACATTATTCCTCTCAACAAGTAACCTTTAGCTCCCTTTTCCTTAGGTTCAAGGGCTATTCTTAATATATTACACATTTTTATAGATATAGATAGATATATAGTCACACACAGGCCTTCTTCCAGCTCTCAGCTAGTGAAGACAGGCTTCCATCTGCTGTGGGTTGAACTGAAACTGAATTTCCCTCATGGAATTAAAGTTGATATTTTCTTATAAATGATTTCAAAATTGTTCTACCACTACATCTTAAATTTTGACTTATTTTCTTTCCCTGGTTGATTTCTTATGGCTAAAAAATAAAAATATCTCAACAGCCCCTTGTTTTGTGCTCACAGGTATTTGCCAAAAATTTAAAATAGGATGCTGATTATTATAAGCCAGTTTTAATCAGTATTTTTTCATATTTGATGTTTAACCAAACATAACACAGATGAAGGCATTTTTACGCTACCATTTTAAAGGAATTAAACTCATACAATTGTTATTTATTTTTTTCAGCTAAAAATGAGGCTCATTTTTAGCCAATGGAAGATAAGCCTCCTTTCTATGAGGATATGTGCACGGGTTTGTGAGAAAAAAAAATACACACACGTTCAGTCGCACAGTGGCTGAACAAATATTGCTTTAAAAAATATTTCATGCAAAGGCTGGTTTTTTGATGTTCCAGAGATTGATAAATCTGGAATAAGTGTTTCAGATATCTGTAAGAAAACACATGCGACCAACCCTTCAGAGAGGTAGATGGAGTGCAGCCGTCCTTTCAGAGAGTCGATATAATCCTGCCTCAGAGTTTTATCGAATGACTTGTTGATGAGTGCCAGCAGACGGTCCCCATCAATCTCATCCAGAGAGCTGTGCCTGCATATATAAAGCAGCAACATACATAACATGCCATAAGATGTCTTTTTAATGTGCTATTTAACTTGTAAAGGAGAGAATGACCAATGCCTCATGTATAAGGTTAAACTTAGTTTATGACTTTGAATTTTGGGTACATGGATTTCTATGAGATATACTGACCGGTGTATGGGGTCTCCATTCTTAAAAAGTGTCCCAGAACCTGACACGGATAAAACAAAAACAGACTAATTGACTTAGATTTCAATGTGTTTTTTAAGTAAAAAAACTTAAACATTTTAATCAGGTTGCAGGTGCACCATCCCCCACTTTTACATTTACGGTGCCCTCCTGGGTTTCATCTTAAATAGAACAGTGTTCTATTAATACATATATGCGTTTGTGTGAGACATGTATTGGGTCAGTCAGTGGCCTCACCCCTGTGACTGAATAACTCAGTGAGTAAAGTGCCTGCTGAGGTGATCACAGCAGAGGAATCTACTGGCAGCTGATTGAGCAGTCTGGCGATGGTGGTCACTCTGCGGCGCTCTGCTGCACTCAACCACGGTGCCACGGACAGACTGGGTAAGTCAGTGGGCAATGACACTGTTCCTAGCACCTGTCATACAAATAGGAAGTGTCCAACATGTATAATTTCTGCTATTCAAATTTAGTGCACATTGGAAGAACAAGCTAGTTATCTTGCCTTGTGATTTGGGCTCTGTAGACCTCCTGAGTTGTTCAGAAAAATTACTTTGTGGGGCTGCAAGGCGCGTGAAATGGCAGCTGTAACCTCTGTTGGGTCCAGAGTTACTGAGTAGCCTCGCCAGTCCCTTCCCACCGGACAAACTAATGGTATTGTTCCACAGTCTAGACTCCACTGGAGGAGGCTTGTGTCAACGGCAATATAGGGGTGAGCACTAAATAAGAAAGAAAGCAAAGTGAACAACGCATGATCAGACTTGAAAAGATTTAGTTAAGTCTGAGGAAAACATCAACAGGTGGATGAAAATCAGTTAGGGGAGTTTGGTGTCATATTACCAAAGAAAGAGATTGATGTATATTCCTATTTAAACTAATTGAAACATTTCATAATATTTCACAAATTAAATTAATCTCAGTGTTCATATATCGTATATTCACAGTGAGAATGGATTAAAAGAGATTTTTGATTCACTAAGAGACTGCAGAAAGGCCTCTTTGTCCTTACCTGCTTCCTTGAGGCGCTTGATGCAGTTGGAGGATGGACTCCGCGGAAAAGAACGGCAGGACAGTGGCCGAGTGCTGCTGCAGAGCCTCCATCAACTGCTGGCACCACTCCACAACCTCTCTGATACAACAGGATCCTGTAACAGGTTCTGCAGACACTTTTTCCAGGTGCTCAATTTGGCCCATCACTACAACAGGCTTCATATCCATGCGCTGAAGGAAGGACAGTCCGAAAGCAAGGCTCTGAACCCTTTCCCTGCTGTGGAGAGCTGAGCCGTTTACCTGTGGCGGACAAAGAAAAAAAACTAAATGTGATCACAGTTTACAAAAGACACAATGTATGAGTCCTAAAATTCCTCTAGCGCTGTGACTGAGACCTTTTTTAAAGTGTCTTGGTGCCTTCAGACATCAATGTCCTATCTCCTGTCGCATTAATTCAATTAACAAAATGATTGGAAATGTTTGTGCCCATATATGATATTTCAGAGTTAGAAGAAAGATAATTTATTTTATTTTATATTTCAAACTAAATGGGTTTCATTCATTGTTTTGTTCTTCAATCCTCCCAGTTTGGTTCTCTCTTGTCAAAGCACTTCATAAACCCAGTTTTAAAAGTGCTATATAAATAAAGTCATTTTTGCTATTATCAATTTCATGAAAACTCAAGAAGGTAAAGCTTCAAACTTGAATATTACCTTCGTGGCTCTATGTGCAAATGGGGGATGCTGCTCTGGAGAACTTTCCCTTACCAGTATTTATAGATCGTGTTACATCATTTGGTATCAAGGAATTGATGATCAAAGGCTAATGCATGAAAGTGTTGTCTGAGAAAGGTTCATCTCTCTATGGCAAAATTACATCTCGACAAACAACAAGTCATCTGGTATAATGTCAGTGGATGCAACATTGTAGTAAGAGTGGACCAATTTATAGTTTGTCGAAAATTCTGAATCAAAGAACCATTCTGAAAAAACTATTGACAGTGTCCTTTACTCCTTTTAATCTACGTATTTTCAGTATTCCTGGTGGCGTCTGAAAGATTGCTCCATTGTGAGTGGAACCCAGATGGGCCGGAGACACAATACATGTGCATAGAAAGACAAAATCAACAAACACAGCACAACTCTGCCTGTTGTGTTGTGCGACTGGCATTGAAATCGTAAATAGTCAAAGGTATAACCTGATCTGTTTATTGAGGTTAATGTTTATTTAAATCTTATATATATATATATATATATAAAAAATAAAAATGTCATGACCTAGGTAGAAATGTAATAGAAAGTTTAAACGTTTCTTTTTTTTATTCAATGCTCGGTTGGTCTGTCAAATGTTTTCAAAGTCACTCCAGTTGAATTGCCAGCAGCCCACCAAAATGTAACGCCATGTGACTATTTCCCCTCAAGTTTGTTTACCTCAAGCACAGCAAAGGCAGGACACTGGGTCGAAGTCGCTCTCTGGAATTGAGTCAGCCAGTAACGAGCCTCCCGAGGATCTCCTCCAACTTCACTTAGAAAAGCCCTAACATCCCTGTAAATCAAACTCTTGTTGGCGAAAGCGTGTCGGTCCGCGGTGGAGAAATACCCCAGGTTCTCCAGCTGACCAGAAGCCGCGGCTCCCGCCCCCATGGAGCTCAACAGGCGGCGTTGCGGGGCAAACACCCAGCGCTGCGGCTGGCCGGAGCTCCGTTTACTCGACAGGTACTTTCCAGCCATTACAATGGCCCGACAGCCAGCGGAGCCGCTGTTCACCGTGGACATACTTAAGCTGGTCTTTGACTGAATCCGTGGAGCTGACGAAATGACACTGGGCAGCACCACGTGGAGTCTTTACCGAGGTAGAGTCAGTGGCTGCTGTTCTGTCAGCCCAGCATACGCATAGTCAATACGCGTGCGCACGCATGCTTGCGCATGCGTATTGACTGACGGCGTATGCTGAACTGACAGATCACCGGACTTTTTCATTCAACGAGCGGTTGCTGCGTCGGCATTTCTCAGGTTTTTAGCCTGGGCTGGGAGCGCTATGTTTATTAACCCGCTGTGGGGTGAAAAAGTCTGGATGTTCCGAAAAAATAAATACACATTCAACTGACATTTTTTGTTAAATGATCTATATTTATGTATTAATTGATCAATTAACCAATTAATTAATGTCTCAGGGGAGAACCCCCCTCCTAGTCACCAGTTTGTTACAAGTTCAAACAAGCGATCAGACAAAACAAACCCTCACAGACTCAATTTAGGGACTAGTTAACCAAAAATGCATCTTTCTGGCCCATGGAAAGAAACTCTCGAGTACCTCGAAAATTACCATGAGCTCAGCACATCCCCATGTAGCCTTAAGAGTTATCATGCCAACAGCAAAATAGTTTACAAGTAGAAGCAGATTAATGCCAATTCATCCAAAAGGTATCTAAAAAGATCTAAAGCCCTGATGAGTTAAAGAAGAAAAGTGGATGTAAGAAATGTAAATAATTTCCTTTGAGTTTGAAGGAATGTACAATCCCTGTCAAATAATATGGACAAGCATAGCGATCCCAAATTAAAACATTAATGGCCAAAAAAGGCGTGCAAGATGGAGGAAGTTCATGTCATCACATTGGAACAATTATGGAGATGTGACACCTGTGTGAAGAAAATTATTCTCATTTTGATAGTTGAAGTGTTTTGCACTGATGAGCAATGTAGTTATGTCTTAATCTTTCATGACAATTGATTTTTTTGTTTCCACTTTCAAATATACTAAAATACTTCTGTTTGAGCTCAACAATAAAGGAAGGTCTGCTTTACTTTTGATATTCTTAAAGTGTTTTTATAAACATTTAACTATTTTTTATTATTTATATTATTTTGTATTCTATTAACCTACTTAAGTGTGTGCACCATTTTACAACAAAATTGTTATTATTAAAGCCTACAGTCCCATCACCCTCTGACCCAAAAGCTCATGTTGATTTTTTTGCATCCTGAGTTGGCTGGCCTCACAAACCATAATAATACTTAGACTCCCAGAGTCCCACCAATTTGGGTCAAATTACTTTACCAACACTTCCAAATGTGTATTTTAGCAGCGTAAAAAATTTGCTGACTCTTTTGGCTGGTTCATACACCTCATACCTTTCAGTTTGTCTGCCAGACACCCTTACATCTCCTCTTGGTTGTCTCTTTGATGAATTCATGCCTCTGTTTCTGTTTCTTCCCTATCGGTGTCTGTCATCAGGCAGGATGACTACATCTGCTCAGGCTGCCCTTAGGCCACAACAAACACACACTTAGTCCCGCACATACACTCATGCAGTCAGTGCAGTGCGGAGGTGCACGTACTGTATAATCTTCAGGAAGTGATTAAGAAGTGTGAGATGAAAGGTTTTTTTTTTAAGCAGGGAAAACATTCTTCCCTCTGTCCCACCTCAGGGCTTCCTCATGTCTAACTAACTCCCCAAAAGCTTCTTAAAAATGGTCAGGCAGAAGTTTTGTTTTTTTACTTAATATGTACAAGCACTTGTAAAGAAGTCATGATTTAGATTGATGGAAAACACAATTAGATAGAATTTAACAAAAATACAATACTATACGTTTGTAAAGTTTTATGGTACTTGTGTACTATCACATGAATATATTAACATTTATACAAATTAGTTATTGTGCTTGACAGAAAGACTTGTATGTGTACAAAGAAACACGAAAAAAAACACAAAGATTTTTCCGACACTTCTAGAGAAGAAACTATTCAAAAGTTGCTATTCAACATTCAGTTGCTATACATTAGTGCATGTGTTAACAGAGCTCTACATAACAAAAGAACAGAAGATTCAAATCTGGTTTAAGGAAAAAACATCAATCATTGTTTAAGTTAGTCACTGTAACTGGCAACCAAACTGTATTTGACATTTTATTTATTAGTGTGTCTAGATTTGTGCTTTTTTATCAGTGATTTCCTTTAACTTTCATGGCTTTTGACTTTTAAATAACTATAAGAACTTACATATTCTAAAATCCTTTACCTACCTCACTAACTTTTAAATAAAAATAAATAAATATTTTCCCAATATAAAAAAAGAGGTATATATATATATACTCTTAATTATCATAATAATTAAACAACATGTATGTATAGGACTGAAAATCTTAGTACTGTATTTCATAATAAGTCTTATATGTCATTTCTTCCCCTTTAGGAATATTCTTGATGTTGTATGTGACTCATGGCATCTCCTTCTTTGTCAAGTACAATCTGCAATATATCATTTCAGCTCAACACGACTTATGGTATATGTATTATTTTTGTTGAATTTTGATGCTGACAACGAGATAATCATCCAATTCAGCAGAACAATTGTACTTCTAAAGTTAACTCTCTAATTTTTTACAGTGCTCATCCTGACCAATTGCTGTTTTGACAGTCACCAAAACAGAAGGGGGCAGTAGACACCTGGGGTCTGAATGAATGAGGGGGTGTCCAAGTATTTAATGTTTACCAAGTAGCAATAAATGTGAATACTCTATCACAAGGTTTAAGTTAACTTATAACTAATTGTGATGGTTATGAAAATGGAATTTAAATAGCTTAAAAGCTATACATATCCCGAATGTATATATACATTTTGCTTTCCAATGTACCTAACACTGGAGTGGCATACTGCCATATCAGTATGGTTAACATACTCTATGAAGAGATGGACAAAGCCATTTTACGGTGTCAATGGCTGTTTTAATTCCATATGATCACTGTTCTTTGGTCACATTTAAAAAGAAGATTTAAATGTTCTGAAGTGACAAAAAACATGGCCACATTTGTATGTCTTTCAACTCAAAGCCTTGTGTTTGATTACCTTTAGTATTTTAGTTTGGACAACTCTGTTGCCCTCGTTTCCATCCTCCTTTGTAACATTCTCTTTGGGGTTTGAATTAAAGACTATATCAAAGGCTCTTTCAGGGTTTTCATAGATGAGTATAGGGTTGGATTAAAGGATCCCATAAATAACTTTATTAAGGGATTCCTTAATTGTTGAGGGATTTGTTAATAGGTAACGATGAACATTAAGGGATGATCATCAAAATGACAAACTTCAATGAATTATTTGTTCACATCAGCCAACATAACAAAGATTTTGATGACCACACACCATGCTTTGAATAGTTTTGTTTGAGATGAAAGATGTTCTAGCTCAATAAATGACAACTTGTAGTTCACACAAATAATGGTGTATTTTAGCAAAATACCCAGATGGAAAATGTTGCATTGGGTTGCCATTGCTGAGCAGACATGATTCCAAATCCAGAATTCAAAAATTAAACATATATTAATATATTTTATATATGCACTTCCCCAATAGGGTGTCCTGCTGACCTGATTCAAAACTCAACTTGGTAACACTGTGCCTCAAAATCATTGACATTACACACTACAGAGTTTTGAGTAGAATGTTGCAAAAAGAGATCTTCTTGTGTGTAAAATATTTTATAGCTTTAGCTAAAATAAATCATTCAATTAAATGTCTAAAATCTTCCTATCTTTCTCTAACTACTTGAATACAAATTATTGATGTGAATTGTCCCTGTTGAATTAACCAATCACATCTAATCTACCGCCTTGCATAGATTTTAGAAGTATGTTCACAATTTTTTTTTTTAATATATAATCCAAATATTGAGCGTAAAGTAAAATATTACCTTATCAAATATTTATTGGGAGAACATTTTTTGATAAAATGATAACCCTGCAAAGTGCTAGTAAAAATGAATGACTCTCTGTCCATTGCAGATCAGGTCTCAGATCCAAATGTTTTTTACTGAGCTTTGCTGGCTTGGCAATTCCTGATATGTGGGATTTAACATTCATTTTCCCAAAGCCCTTCTGTGGTTTAACTGATTAAGATCAAAACCGCCTTGTCTGGGTCTGCCCACCTCACTGTGCTTACTTAATGCCTGCCTAGCTGGCTGCTTGTGTTTCAGTGTGTTTGTCTGTTTGTGTGGGTGGTCATTTAAACACAGACTTTTTGTGCTCCATCATCCTTATGAGGGTGAGAGGGCAGATTGAATTAGAGCTTCAGAGCATCACTGAATACACAGGCATCAGCCTGTGTGTATAAATCCATCAGGAGCAAGATGTTTCTCTTTGATAAAAAAGTTTCATGGACTTTGAAAAAATAGGGAGCATCTACTGGGCAGTAAACAAGTTTACATATCCGGGCTTCATGTTTTTGATTTTTCCATTGGTTGAAATCTGAAAAAGTCTAAAATCCAACTATAAGATTAAGTCTCACAAAAGTCCCACGGATGCCAACAACCCAGCTTTGATTTCTTGACAGAGATTTTTTTTTCAAAAACAAATTATTTAATAAGTAGGGCCATCTAGTACTTAATAAGTAGGGCCATCTAGCAAGAACATTCACACACACACAAACATATATATTTTTATATATATATATTTTTTTTTCATTAAATATTTCTAAGCATGGGACAGGAAAAGACATCGCTTTGAAGACAATTCGTGATCCCCTCAAATCTAAATGTACTTATTTGCCATAACACTTTCCCAGAAGGGTATATTGACTTTGTTAAGAATAATTGTCTGATTTTGGGACTTTGTTCTCAATCTTATGGTGTTAATTTCTTTGGAAAAAAAACTTTAAAAAGTTAACTTGTCTGAAAAACAACAATGCACATTTTATGAATAGTTTTTTGTCTCAAAATACGAAAAACTTTGAAAACAAGTGCCAAAGAGCTAATGGTTTCATTAATTCCACTAAATTCCTCTTTCATGTGTTCACTCACACATTATACTCAGTCACTACTGGTAGATAAGAATATACTTATTTAGTGTCACCCCAGAAAAGTGTTTTTGTTTTGCTTAAGGTGGTTAAGAACACCTCTAATATTTTCTTGTTTTTTCTTTTGGTATGCAAGTATATCATGCTACCTCATGTGTTCACCACACAATAGGAAAATGAATAGAGAATCCACATCCATACCAGCATCATGCTGGCATCAGCACCAGTGATAAAAGATAAAAGGTTAAAAACCAACTTCACAGCAGTAATCTCCAAAGTACTCAGTAGATGTGACAGTGTGTAAAATACAGCATTTTAACTAAACAAAAAAAGAACAAGTACTTTGAAGCTGGCAAAACAGCTTGAGAGCATATGCACCCTTCTTCCTCCATCTCTGGCAGCATAGACACCCACAAACCCTCAGTGGTGCCACCCTGCCACTCTGCCACCCTGGTGCCACACAGAGACTTGAAATACTAAATTAGAGTCACTTGGGATGGCGGATTGGGATACAGAGTCAGGGTGGGCTCATTGGTGTGGTTAGGTATGTTGGTGAAATGTGGTTAGGTGTGGGCATAAAGTATTTATTTTGGTGATAGCAGGCTGCATCGTTGTGTGTGTGTGTGGTCAGTGTCTGTGTGTTGAAAGGAGGTCTGCTCACTGTCCTCCTTGGGATCTCTGGATTAAAATGCTACTACTCAGCAACTTGAGAACTAAACAAACTATCAGATCTAATCACAGTATGCCTTACTGCAGAGTAAGCAAACACCCATATCTGCCACTCTGTACTTTTTGTTGTTTTGTATTGAGAATATAAACCTGGATTTATATCCAGGTCTTTTTAATCAGACCTGGCTCTTTATCATATCTCATATATCTTACAAAATTTGATAACCCAGAATTATTTTATTTATTAGCCTCCGCCTTTGAGGTTTACTTTAATGAAGTATAACATAACTGGAGAGTAAATTCTGATGATAAACCAAGAAGGCAACGGTGCAAAATATAAATATATGTAAATACATATATATATACATTTTGTTTTCCAATGTACCTAACACTGGAGTGGCATACTGCCATATCAGTATGGTTAACATACTCTATGAAGAGATGGACAAAGCCATTTTATGGTGTCAATGGCTGTTTTAATTCCATATGATCACTGTTCTTTGGTCACATTTAAAAAGAAGATTAAAAAAAAAAAAGTTTTCCTGAATAAAACATATTTTTGTCCCTTAAAAGTTAAACTAAATAAAACAAATGTACTATCAACAGAGAACATCCATCGACAGAGGACATCCATCACCCTAACCCTGTACTTGGGTCCTCCCTGGGGTATATGTGATTAAAAGAATATTTAGTTAAATCTCACTGTGAACAAAGCCACACAAAGACACAGGTTTAATTTCTGCAATAAAAAGCATAATACTCTGTAGGCAAAATAAATTCTCCTTTAAGTAAATACTGTGGACCAGTAATGCACAGTGGTGTAGTGACTTACACTGTTGCTAGGCTCCAAGAATTCTTCTCACTACTGTAGTTTAGATGTTCCTGTGCTCAAAATTGTAACTCTACAGACCAGAATAGAAGTATCCCATCGTCCAAAATTATGCTGTTATGCTTTGTTATTTCTTTTAAACTAGTCTCTCTTAGAATAAGTGTGGACATGCATATTTTTTAATGTTATTAGTCTTGGCTGGTCCTATTATGGACTGCTGATCTATTCAGAGTCTAATGTCATTTATGTGCAACACCAGCATAACATTTTTAAAATTGGAGGGGTTGAGTGACAAAATCGCCAATCTATCATGTGATCATGTTAACCCTCAACTGTTGCTCCTGTATTTTAGCATACTGCCGTAACTGGCCCATTCCCTAATTCTCTCTACACAGAGACATGTTTTCATTCCCAGATTATTATATATTGCTTTAGGACCCTGCATCTCAGAGATGAGCAAAAGGGGTTCTGTCACGTCTGGTGTCTCGTCATGTCATGATTACCTATTGTGTACACCTGGGGTTCCCTTCCCTCATGTGTTTAAATAGTCCTCGTTTCCCCTTGTCTTGTGCGAGTGCGTTTTCGTCCGTCTTGTCCATCGTCACCCCCACGCCAGGTTTGTTTTGCCATAGTTTTTTGCCACAGTCATAGTCACAGTTTTGCCATAGTTTTGTCATTTGTTACTTTGTCACAGTCATAGTTTTGCCTCAGTCTTGTTTGCTTATTGCTTTGTTACTTTGCTCACAGTTTTCCACAGCTTTGATTTGTACTTTGTCTGGACATTCACTCGTCATGAGTTTTTTTTTGTTTCAATAAACCTTGTTCCCCTCACTCCGCGACTGAGTCCTCCCTCAAGAACCCGCCCATGACAGGTTCTTTTAGTGTAAGAGCTGTATTTGGCAATAAATAAGACACCAACAGGGTGTCAAGTGCTTACTTGTGAAAAAAACTTCAGGTTCATACAACTACTCAATTTTCAAGGGGTAAACAGGGTTCTGTTGGTGGGGTTGGACCTCCAATAATGGCCCCAGTGAAAGATTGTACTTCTTGGATACCCCAAACATTTGATTGAGTACATTTTCCCAGTGCTTCATTTCAACCTTTATTAATGCAGTAATCTTAAATTTAATAGGCTATTTTATAGTGCACATCATTTAATTCTTAGTCTGAGATATTATTGGATAATTTTTTTTAATCCCTCAAAACTCCAAATTTAACCTGGTGAAGTATCGTTCCACGAACAAAACATTTTGCAATGTCTGTCGGAGGCTTGCAGAGGAGAAAAAAATGTCTGCGATTTGTAAATGTGCATTATTAGTGGTTAACACCTCTCCGAAAGCTAAAACTGGCAAGCAACAGAGACACTTGATAATACCTTTTTAAATAAAGTGCTTTGAATATAGCACACATTTTTTATCCACAATATTGAAAAACATACTGTACACATGTGAAGAGCTTTTGAGGCAGGCCTTTGGTATTGGCATTACTTTAAACACATCCAAGAAATTAGACTTTTAAACCTTGACATACCATTTATTCTCAATGGACCTTTTTTGAGATTGATCTCATGTAATTTTCATTCTAGTTTGTCTTATTGCAAATAAAAGACTGGCACTTAGATATATCACCACAAAACAAGCCCCAATCAGCCAATCCAAACCTATGGCTGCTACTGTCTGTCACAATAAATATTGTTAAATATTATGAAATATTTTCATTTCTTTTGTAATGTCCAAGTGGAATTTAAAATTGTGTTATCCGAACATGCATAGTCTGAATGTCATCATTTTTTTAAATGCACAAATTATAAAATCTGCCAGGGATTTTTTGTTCACCATGGATTATTTTTCAGATATAGACAAGTAGTAGGGGCAGTGGTAATAATACAGTCAACACAGTCTTAAACCCTATGAGGAAGTAGAAAAGTGCCTTTTTGTGTTGAAAGCATTCAATATTCCATTTTAAGTCCTAGTCATTCTAATACATTGAGTCATACTTTTTGCAAAAGATAATGAAAATGTAATTTTATATTTTGTCATATAATTTTATGTATATACAAAAAAAGTATATTCTTATCTGTCTTTGACCAATCAACACATTTTGTCACAGGAGTTTCAATTACCCAAAACCAGTCAGTCTTTCTTTCATCTGAATCTTTCCAAACTAAGGTAGGAAAGCATCGTTTGGCTCTAAATAACACTGCAATGGATGTTATCAAGACATCTGTTAAAAACTGACCAAAATTGACAAAGAAATACATATAACTAAGCACAAATAAATAGGAGGGAAACTACCAAACATACAGATTGTTTTCTGTCTGAACTCATCATCTTGTAAGGTCAGTCATAATTTTCTAATCTTTGAACCTTCTCATTGGTCAAGATAGTGTGCTTTTTATTAAAAAAAACAGCATAATTCAAATAACAGAACACAAAGTTATTTTCACAACTTTACTGAAAACACTTTCTGCACAGACAGCATGAACAGTCCTTGTATTACATCCACGATTGGAATACCCCTCCCATTTGTTTTGCCCAAAGTCGGGTGAAATTCCAACACAAGGCGAATGGGGCAGGAGAGGGACGGAGGAAAAACATGTTGGAATTTTCTTCTCCTCTCAGATCTTCAGAGTTTCTCAGCAGCAATTACACAGAAGTGTTACCAGATGCTTCTTGCCATTGTCGAAACCCAAAAGAAAAAAAAACATGTATCTGCACATAGTCTGCCAATGTCTACAGGCGAAGGAAAGAAACCTTTTTCTTTCATTTAAGCGAAGAGAGATTTTAAATTTCATGCAGGACTTTTTCCCTCTGAGCTTGTGAGTCATTAGATGCGTTTAACAGTAAAACATCAACTCTAGAGCAGTAAAACAGTGGAATTTCTGTTTTGCTGTAATTTCACAATGGCAGCAACGTTTTGTTCTTGCAGTGGTATCTTCTGGATGAGCCTTCAACATTCAGTTTAAGAAAAATACACTTAAGGTCAACGTGAACGCTCCCATAGATTTTCACTTGAACATGTATCAACACCCTCTAAAATGCATACAATCCTTTCTGAGCACTGTGCTTTATCGATTTTGCCACGCACATACAGGGATTGGACAATGAAACTGAAACACCTGGTTTTGGACCACAATACTTCAATAATATGGTGTAGGGCCTCCATTTGCGGCCAATACAGCATTAATTCATCTTGGGGATGACATATACAAGTCCTGCACAGTGGTCAGAGGGATTTTAAGCCATTCTTCTTGCAGGATAGTGGCCAGGTCACGACGTGATGCTGGTGGAGGAAAATGTTTCCTGACTCGCTCCTCCAAAACAACCCAAAGTGGCTCAATAATATTGAGATCTAGTGACTGTGCAAGCCATGGGAGATGTTCAACTTCACTTTCATGTTCATCAAACCAATCTTTCACCAGTTTTGCTGTGTGTATGGGTGCATTGTCATCCTGATAGGATACAATGTTTGAACCATTGGATGCACATGATCCTCCAGAATGGTTCCTTAGTCCTTGGCAGTGACGCGCCCATCTAGCACAGGTATGGGGCCAAGGGAATGCCATGATATGGCAGCCCAAACCATCACTGATCCACCCCCATGCTTCACTCTGGGCATGCAACAGTCTGGGTGGTACGCTTCTTTGGGGCTTCTCCACACCGTAACTTTCCCGGATGTGGGGAAAACAGTAAAGGCGGACTCATCAGAGAACAATACATGTTTCACATTGTCCACATCCCAAGATTTGCGCTCCTTGCACCATTGAAACCGACGTTTGGCATTGGCACGAGTGACCAAAGGTTTGGCTATAGCAGCCCGGCCGTGTATATTGACCCTGTGGAGCTCCCGACGGACAGTTTTGGTGGAAACAGGAGAGTTGAGGTGCACATTTAATTCTTCCGTGATTTGGGAAGCCGTGGTTTTTTGTTTTTTGGATACAATCCGGGTTTGCACCCGAACATCCCTTTCAGACAGCTTCCTCTTGCATCCACCGTTAATCCTGTTGGATGAGGTTCGTCCTTCTTGGTGGTATGCTGACATTACCCTGGATACCGTGGCTCTTGATACATCACAAAGACTTGCTGTCTTGGTCACAGATGCGCCAGCAAGACGTGCACCAACAATTGGTCCTCTTTTGAATTCTGATATGTCACCCATAATGTTGTATGCATTGCAATATTTTGAGCAAAACTGTGCTTTTACCATGCTAATTGGACCTTCACAGTCTGCTTTTATTGGTTCAATTTGCAATTAATGAAGATTGGCCACCAGGCTGGTCCAATTTAGCCATGAAACCTCCCACACTAAAATGAGAGGTGTTTCAGTTTCATTGTCCAACCCCTGTATAATTCCTGCCATTACACAGAACTCCCATTGTCCTTCACAGAGCATGTTGCTATGGGCAAATCATTACTTATGTTTTACTGTGTAAACTGTTCTATGTGGACATGTGAGGCAGGAGCTGCTCTTGCCGTGAATTCCCACACCACAGAGTATTCCCCCTCCATAATTCTCTTAAGAAGACACCAATGTCTCTTAGTAGATGATCAAGGTAGTCCTGTGCGAATAATATTGTTTCCAGCAGCGATATTAACCAGGATTCAGTCATAGACTTGGAACCAAGGCAATGCAAGCGCATGAAGGGTTTAAAGCTATGTTTCCTACCCCTGGTCATCAAGGCACACTGTGCTGCATGCTTCCAAGTTTTAATGCTCCAGCAATAAATATGACTGTTCTTCAGCTTTATAAGCTCTGCAGAAGACCCATTCAGTGAATCGGTGTGCTGGAACTGAAAAACTTGAAAAATATACTGGATAGGGGTCCACCGGGACCATGGTTGGGAAGCACTGCATTGGGCCAACGTCTGGTTAATTCGTATAGAAGTGCCTTCAGTGTTAAAAGACCAAGTCTTGTGCATGGCCCTAAGTTAAAAACAACAAGCAGATGATAGGTCAAATTTGTGTTTGACTGATCATTTGAAACTTACTTGATGTGGTTTCAGACTTGGATGTAGTAGCTGTCTTTAGTCTCCTTTTTTTCTGGCATTTTTAAAACTGTCTTTAAAACTGTCTTGCAATTTCCTGTATTTTACCTGAGATGATGTCACAAATTAATGTCGCCTCGGAGGATTTAGGGAAGTTGATTTAAATCTTAAAGGGTAGACAGGTCCAACAGCTGACTATGTCAGCATAGGCTTTGAAAATGCAGGGTTATCTGGACGAGGAAATTATGTGTTTAGCCAATGACAGTAAATTATGAACTTCAGCACAAACACCATCATTACTACTGTATGTTGTGTAAAAAAAATCAGCTGTGTCTTCTTTCGAGGACATTACCTTACTAAGCACCCTCTTTATAACATCTGAAGCAGTCCAATTTGAATCTAATGTGATATTGCAAACAATCTTTAACATCAGTTGAAAAATACCAGGAAACTTATTCCTGTTTTTCAATCTGTTCCTTCTGACATGTTGATGTCACTGAAGTAATTTCACTGTACTGGGACTATGCTGCACTTCTGTTCAATTAACGGTTGTCCATCCAACATCCAAATAAGATGTTTACATAGAATAACTACATATAAAAAAAAACAACTTTTTTTGTCTGCAACAGGGCGTTGCACAGTGTTGTCGTTGTTAGCACCCTTGCCTCACAGCATGAGGGTATCGGTTTGAAGCTGAGTACCTTTCTGTGTGAAGTTTGTATGTTTTTCCCATGTATGCGTTGGTTCTCCCAGTGTACTCCAGATCCCCCACCATTCAAATTGAAATGATTATTATATCATTCACTAAGCAATAAATAAACAGATATGCTTAGATGAAATGTTCGGCAACCTTACCAAACTTAAACATTTAAGATTGTCTTATATCAATCAGATTCTTATTCACTCCAAAGGGGAGTAAATCCCTCTCTGTTTAACACTGACAGTGTCACGAGGGAACCTGAGCCTGAACCTCTAATGCAAAATACAAGATGCTCTCACAACAAGGCCAACAACAAATTAGAAACAGAGGAAGGATGACTGTCAGAATAAAACAGGAAGTCACAAGACATCAACACAAAACAAACTAAGAATGGCGTGATTTAGTAGACATGGCAGACAGAGGAGAAATAAAAAGAGAGTTAATTTTGTCCCAAAAAGCTTTTGCTCCATTGGCCTGTACAGCACAGGCAGCAAGCTACAGCTACCAATAACATCAGTGGTGGAAGAGTACAAGGCGACAAAAAAAACGCCAGGCCATGATGCTGCGAGACAGTAAAGACGAGAGAGTACGTCAAGCAGACATCGTCATCTGGACAGGCCGAAAGTGGTCAGCCAGCAGAGCAGTAAAGGAGGCAGAGGACAGACTGCATCACGCAGACATTGTCGGGTCGGTAGCCCAGGGAAGGTTTGGGTTGGGCTGTTCCACCAGAACAAGCTGGAACAAAGCGGACCCAAAGGAGAGGCGAGGGTTGGTGCAGAAAGAAGTCAGGAAGGCGGAGGAGGAGAGCCGGTATGTCAAGGCTGTAGCCATGACAAAACAAGGCAGCTGGACTAGATGGGAGAGTGTGAGAGAGAGGGCTCTAACTTGGCAGGACATCTTGAGCATGGAAGGCCACCGCATCAAGTTCCTTTTATGCTCTGTTTACGACGTCTTACCTACCCCCTCAAACCTCCACATCTGGGGAATGGTCGAGAGCCCAAGCTGCAAGCTCTGCGGAAGGACGGCTAACCTTGAGCACGTCCTCTCCTCATGCCACTCAAGCTTAGCAGATGGCAAGTTCCGGTGGCGTCATGACCAGATCCTTGCTCAATTGGCTGACGGCATCGATCAGGCAAGGAAAAGGGCAAGGCAGCTGTCCAAAGGGCCGCGTTTTATACATTTCACCAGGGCAGGAGAAAATGGAGCAGCAGGAGGGAGGAGCAAGGGGGTCCTGGCCACGGCAAATGACTGGGAGATGCGGGCAGACCTAAAAAACCAGCTCAGATTCCCTGAGGAGATAGCCCACACTAGCCTGAGACCAGACATTGTTCTGTGGTCTAAAGGTACCAAACAGGTGGCGCTCATTGAGCTGACTATCCCCTGGGAAGAGAGGATGGAGGAGGCCTATGAGCGAAAGCTCAGCAAATACCAAGCCCTCATCCTAGAGAGCCAGCTAAATGGATGGAAAACCTGGAATCTCCCAGTGGAGGTGGGCTGCAGAGGCTTTGCTGGTCGGTCGCTTTGGAGAGCCCTTGGACTGCTGGGAATCGAAGGGCTGGCCAGGAAGCGGCTTGTAGCCAACGCCACCAAGCGGGCGGAGGAGGCATCTCGCTGGATTTGGATGCAGCGGGAGGTGCGGTGGCAGAGCTGTAGCACGGAGTGAGCAGAGGACTGAAGATAGAGTTGGGTGGCAGTCAGTGGGGGTGGGTCCAGGACGCTGGACCTGCCGTTGAGCCCCTCCGAGGTGTCATGGGCTTAAATCAACGAAACACCAGTGAAGGGGGGTGCCCATTTGATAACCTGCTGAAGCTACCCAACTCCTATTCTAGTCACAGAGGATTAGGGGTGCCTTGAGGGGAGGAGACAAGAGAGAGAGCGATGCCACTGGCCCACAGATGGTGCAGGGGCAAGTACCTGTAAAGGTGGGCCGGTTGCGATATCCCCTATCGTATTTTGCATAACAACCAACAAAAAACATAAATGACACATTTTTTACAAAGGCATCACAGAAGACAAAGATCTCAGATCATACTTTCTTGTATTTACACAAATAAAAGTGTGATATGCAGCCAAGGATTCATCTGCTTGTAGATTTTTCCTTTAGATAAACTCTGGGCTTCTTAATAACATATTAAGTATGAACCCATGCAATTCCTCATTTGGAAATTCCAGAACATTTATATTCACAAACAGAATGGTCTTTTCTCAGCAAAGCAACACATTTGTATCACGGCGCAGTCCAAACTTTTTTTTGACAGTGTTTTTAGTTCCAAGACTAAACTAAAGCACTGTCATTCAAGTCTTTGTGACAGCAGTTAATGCATGACTGGATTACAAATTTAGAAATATCAAAATGTACTTTAATTACAAGCCCTATAAATTAGTTTTGAAACTAGACTGCATGCAAATAATAAGTTTAGACTTGGATGTGTGCTTGGATGTATTGCTAAATGCCACTTTTGCTTAACTCCTTACTTTAGTGCTTGTTTATTCTAAATGTAAACAAAACAATAAAAGTCAAATCTCAGCTCAATGTGAAGGATCAAGTTTTACTTTCAGATGTCATCATCTTTAGAACACACTTGTTTGGTTTAATATGGACATTTAGAAAAGAAAATTAGGATCACAATTTGTTTTAACTTGGACTTTGCAAACCTAACTTCCTATTGACAACATACACGTAAGGTCAGTGTTGACCTGCTCAATCATATCTAAATATTTTAAATCCCAAAATGTATTGAAGGCCTAAACTATCTTATTTAACCTCAATCGTTGGCCTTACTCACCCCAACTGGTTGTTCCCAAACACTGTGCAAAGCTAATGGAGAAAAGCGAGATTAATAAATTTGATATTTCCAGCACTGGTGTCACTGTTTGACTGGCTTAACCTCAGCAAGTATCAGCTTTCAGAGTACAAGTAGCAGAAAGCTCTTGGAGAAACTCAATGCCTCAAATGGGCAGATGGAAAGTTCATTTTAAAAAGTTGTTGGAAATGGTCATTTTGAGGTTTTAATCCCCCCCCCCACACACACACACACAATAACTATTACTGACTCGTTCATATGCTCAAAGAATAGCTATCTCAGCCCTTTAGTTTATCCTGCTGTCCCGGGGGAAAATTTAATTGCAACGGAAGCTGAGCTACTGAGTTCCATCTGTTTGTTTGGTTGATAGAGATCAGCAGGCAAAGAACTATTCAAAACCTCAGATTGTACAGTCTTCTCATTGACTCAACATGTTCTTTCAAACTTAACTTTACAACAAACTTAACTTATTAACATAGAAATACAACATCCTCCTTAAACAAGTTATTTAGCCTATTAAAACAGATTTTAAAGAATAGATATTAAAATTGTTGTTTGATCCCATCATGATCCTGAAAGAGCAGAAAAACCGGTCAATAATGCAAATCCAACCTGAGTAGATTGTGCATATTGATAGTCATGTGCACACACGAGTTGTAGCCAAACAAGTTGTGGATGCACAAACACTAACTGTAATGAAACTTTCCCCCATGATTGATCTCAAAATGTCTCATGCAAGAAAAATATGTTTCAGGTATGCCTTTGCATCAATTCATGCCACTAAAGGGAATATTTAAAGCCATATCTTTGAATCTATCAGTAGTCACCACTAATACTCATCACTTTCATCCACATTAAATAAAATAGTGCATCTTTACGCCCTTCCAACAGATAATGGTTTCAAACTGACTATCTTGATTTGCACTTGAAGTTTCAGCCGCTGCCACAGTACCACCTGGTCAGATCTTAGATTGTGTTTTCTCTGTTTGATGTAGAAAGGGTGGAAGCATACTGATGTACTTCAGTGATCATGCTCTAACATCAGATCCTCCATAGAAAATAACTAAAAAGTCTGTGTTCCTGTTTCACAAAATAAGTTACTATAAAAAGATGAACAACCACTGCTAACCAGCTGGTACGTTTTGGATGTAACCCACAAATACAAAGATAAAGAAAAACAAGGTTTGCCAACCATGTCTTATAGCAGGTTATGGCAAATAAGCAAACTGAAAACTGAAACATATAAAAGTCAAATAAAGAAAATGGAGTTGAAAGGAATAAATAGCTCATAGGAAGACTGGAAGCAATTACTGGAAAACAAAGACAATTGAGAGACAAAAATCCAGTCATTCAGCACAGGAAGCTTGTTGGGATTTGTCCATGCAAATTGTTCTGGTATTCTAGGGAGTTTTTCTATATATTTGTACCTTCAAACGGTGTTTTTTTAAGGTTTATTTTCTCTAATATGGGCTTCAGTAACTAAAGCAGCAAACTTGAAAGTCCTTTATTACTGTCTATTTGGTAGTACATAGAGAATTCTTGCAGCCCGCATTTACAGGAACAGTTGTAAGGGTTCTGCATCTTTTCCAGAAATATATTGATTTCAATTACCCACTTCAACTGCAGACCAAAACAATCCGGTATAACTACTGATCACCTCTAGTAATAAAAACATTTAGTGTCTGTAGTGTCTGTTGTTCCAGCTGGTTGTATACAAGGCATCACTCGTATTCCTGCCCCTCTGTTGCATAATTGTAAACATTAAATCAAACATTGAATTTGTGAACATCCATAAATCTCAGATGTTCAAGATACCTTAAAAGTGTGTCTTGGTTCAATTCAGGATACAGTTTAAACTGCTGTTGTTTTTATCTATCTGAACTTTTGAAAGCCCACTCGCCCAGCGAAGCTTTACAGTCTACTGGTTGGCATCTGCTAGAGGTTTCTTGGTTTCTTGCATTTTAAATTCTCATCAGCTACAAAGTATGATTATAATGTTTAAATAATAAACCAAAAGCTGACAAAAGTAACTATTGGCCATGGAGACAGAACATAGTTAACACAACAATTCAAATATACACCTGCATATGTCTATAGAGAACATACTGCAAACAGACGTGGCAAGTTAAAGACTGATTTCTTAATGCACGTTCCAGGTGACATCGGTCCAAAAACACTCGTACTATACAATAAATGGACAATTGAGTTCAATGCTTTGTCCTGTTTGTACATATTGCAACATTTTCCTATTCTTATGGCATGTCTCAATTAGTTGTGATTTTCTCTTTGATGGCATGAGAAAATGGCTGTGTGGTGTCAGTCCATTCAAACTGTTTCCTTCTACTGTGTAAAAAACCCCCAGTAAAGGGGGTTTCTGTAACAAAATTAAAGCAGAAATGGAAAGGTTTCATGAAATGCATCAGATTTTTCATGTTGAATGCATCTGTGTTTTTGCATATCATTTCCTCATTAGAATTCATATCAATAGTGCACATACTTTTGCTACTCACTTATTCTATTTTTCTTCTTTCTTCTGCCTTTCAGTGACCGGCTTAAGATTTTCACTGAAATGTGTGTCATGCTGGAGTAGAGTTTCATCCAAATTACATTTGCTGAGGTATCCTGTAAAATGTAATCCTCAGGGTTTAGCTTGTGTGGTGTTTGGAGGGTGCAGCATAAACAAACCTCTAAGAGGGATTTGGTTCTCTCTACAGTGGGAGGAAGGCTGCCCAAAGGTGGACAGCATGTTTTGACTTCTGAATCCAAATTGAAGAGAGTCGAAGCTAGGCTAACAACAGAGCATCTGAATTATACTAACATTTACACAGACAAACCACATGTACACTGATGCTACTGCAGTGTAAAGTTGCATAACAGAAATGGTCACATTAACACAAATGAGCCATAATATTTCAAAATGGTGTTCATTTACAACACAGGAAAGCAAAGATGCCACCATTTACACACAAAAAATAATGCAAACACCCACAAATGGTAGTATAAAGGCAGACCCCCTAGTATGTCCACATATGGCTGCAATTGACCAGAAGGGTGGGTGGATAAATGGCTGCCGACCAACCAGTGGTATAATTATCTGACCAGCCTCTTTATGTAGCCCTAAATAACAGTGTTGTTTGCACTAAAAATAAACAGTCATTTCAGCATGCTGACCTTTCACCCCTGACACCTGACCCTCGACTCGCAAGGACAAAGGTTAGCCATCTTGGAGATACTGCTAAATATAGCAGCTAGATCTCTGTTTATCCTTGAACCTGAATTTGAGGGGGCAGGGATGAGGGGAATGCTTTCATTTTTTAATTTAATAATAAAAAAAATTATTGCTCTGCTCTTTCACTTTGAACAGCAGATCGACTCCTGTTTTCCCTCACAGCACATCTTATCCTTTGTCTCTCTCACAAACATGTGCATGTATATGTACATTTACATACACAAGCAGAAAGTAGTTAATGACCCTGACCAGTGATTATGATAGCCTATGGCGTTCACCTGCAGCTCTGCTCAATACACACACACCCGCACACACACGGTTTCATACCACCCCATACAGAGATTCAGACATAATATAATGTATCAGACTGAGGATATGAATGATTGACCTCAGCTCTTCAATGATCCAGTAACTTTTTACGATCAATAAAAATCAGTTGAAACCATAAGTGGTTGTTAAAGTACTTTATTTCACAGAAGCACTTCAGCAGTTTTGCTGATTTGAACCTCAACTGTAAACAAGCTAGTTACACAATAAGTTTCATATATGATATGGGTGAACACAATTCTTCATACGTCAATCCATCTATCCATTTTCTGAACCACTTATTCCCAAATGGGGCCGCAGGGGGACTGGAGCCTATCCCAGTAGTGAATGGGCGAGAGGCAGGGTACACTATGGGCGGTCCGCCAGTTCATTGCAGGGCCACACATATAGACACACAAAGAAAAACAACCACGCACACTCACACAATTTGGAATATCCAATCAACCTAACATGCAGCTTTTTGGACAGTGGGAGGAAGCGGGAGTTCCCGGAGAGAACCCACGCAGACACAAAGAGAACATACAAACTCCACACAGAAAAGTCCCGGTTCCCCCGGGATTTGAACCCAGAACCGTTCTACTGTGAGGCGATGCTGCTAACCTCCACATCAATACGTAAATCACACATATTTAAAAATGTTTTAAAAAATCTTTTTAAGTATCCAACCAATCCATTTGACAAACGTGCTGATATGTTGCTCATTGGCTCTTCTCAATTTTTAGGAAATTATAGTTAGGTTCTCAGTATAGCTGAGATATTATAGCTATTGGAAATTAAAATCTTGATATTTACAATCTTATCATGTGGACTGGATTGAAAGATCAGCTTAACTTTGTGCATGTTTAGCTGACTGTTTTGAGTCAGTCTTTTAAAACTGGGCTTGATATCCTGAATGCCCTATCAAGCTACATTCAACATATTTTGATACTAGCCATCGAGAGCCTATATCTTAAATATAAACTCAGGAAATGGTCATGTGACAACAGGTTTCGCTCCCTGCTGGTCACGAGAACAAATGGCCTAAAATTTTAGAGTTGAAATGTGCCTCCATTTTTAATAATTTATGCTTCTTCTATGTTGAAATGTTTCCCTCTCTCACTGTACTTTTCTTTTTTCGTGTCTCTTCACCACTAACTGGTAGCACATGGTCAATTTTGTATTGTCAGAGAAGTGTGGGTGCTTTAAAGGGTTTTTAGAGGGCTTGATCAAAAGTTTGTGAAATTGTTCCTCATGTCATAGAATTATGTTAGCTTTTCTCAGTACTCTCTTGAAAAATTATATTCCTTCTTTATATCAACAAACGATAAAGCTTTTGGATTTATTCCTTTTCCATATGGTTTATTTGACCATTTATAGGTTTACTACATCACATGTCTGTAGGAAACATAATAATATGTACATAATATGCACATATTATATGCATAATATCTCATTTGACTTTAGCTACTGGATGTCCGAGGACCTGGGAGCTCCTTCAAACTTAGATTATGTGTTAATGTCTTTTGTATTTCTACAGCTTTATTTTACTAAAATCATTTAGGTAATTAAGTCCTGTCAACCATATGTGGACAACATTACCTCCCCCAGGGTATTGTCACAATCAGAGAAAGTAAGTACAGTACAACTCTAGTTACGATTGCCTCAACATCCAAATTTCCCAAAATATTAAATTAATTTTGTTTAAATATTCAACTTGACACCCTAAGTAAATTTCCAACATACGTCGAAGTCATAGAAAAATAAATACAAAATACAAAATATAAAAATATACCTCCACACCGTCCGTCTCATCCGTCTCCTGAATTGCTAAGCCCACACCTCCGTTGGCCAGTTTTCGAGGTAAAATCCCCTTTTTATTGATTATCTCTTTATAATTTATTTATTTTTACATCTCTCTTATATAATGCATCTGCCTTATTGCTATGTGTAATTATCTGCAGTATTTATGAAGGAGGTATTCTAGGTTTTTGTTAGTTTTTATTAGTTTGTACACACAAAAGTGAATGATATTTTGTCACTCATGAACTGATACATTCATTTTAAGGCCTAAGGGAGCCTGGCGAATTCCACACAAAGTCCTGTTATTTTGTTGTCACATGCATCTGTTGAACATAAATATTATACAAACAAGATGTTAAGCAAATCATGTTAATGTGACATAAAAGTTTGCAGAATTAATTAGATTTCAGTTAAGGTTTGTACCAAACACTAAAGGTGGAAAGTCTTTGCCAATTTTAACAAGCATATAATTTTTCCTTAAAAGGTTCTTTGCATACATTGATGTTTTTGGAATGATACTAATCCATTGGACTTTCTTCAGGGAAACAGTTTGACAGAATGTAAAGTAGCCAAAACACTTGAGAAGGGACTGTGGGCAAAATCCCTGTTTCAACAACATCACATTTAATCAAGTATGATGTGGAAATTGCATTTTACAAACTTGATGCGTGAACAAAGAGGTCATTACAGTGCCACAACTTGAAGGTTAAATGTTTCTCTCAGTTTCTTTATGCTCCTCCTCACAGCTCTCCTATTTCACCTTAACTCACACACAGATAGTTTGTTTTTTCAAGAGTCTCCATCTCTTAAAAATAATAGCAACAGTCTTGGACATTTTTAAAAAGAAACGGAATATACTTTTAAAATCATGATTACAATAAGCATGGAACAAAGTTAATTCAAAAGTTTTGTAGAAGGTTTTAGCCATATCATTAAAATACACTGTGTATTAAAATACACAGAATATCACTGTTATGGGAACCTCAATGAATGTTTTCATGGACAAGAAGTTGCCTTGTTAGGTCATTAATGACTGAAAACAGATTTACTAGCTCTGACAAGGTCAGCGTTAAGCTGCTGGCAAATCAACGTTAGACTCCTAATTCTACATTGAGGATCCCTGGCTTTTGTATCCCTTTGATAGCACCACAATAATGGCATTGTCGTGTTTTTAGTGAATTCTGTCAAAGTTAGGAGCAGATGTCCAGAGTCCAGTAGATGACTGCAGCGTGTCAAAATCTCACAATACCACGTACCAATTTAACATTTAAACAGTGTGTCGTTTTTTTCATATATAGTATATCTGTTTTTTGAGACACTGAAGCCTCTGCAGAAATAGTCTCCATTGAAGAGTTGTTAGTGTCACGTCTGGTGTCTCGTCATGTCATGATTACCCATTGTGTACACCTGGGGTTCCCCTCCTCATGTGTTTAAATAGTCCTGTTTCCCCTTGTCTGGCGCGAGTGCGTTTTCGTGTCAAGTCCGTCTTGTCCTTCGTCTCCCCCACGCCAGGTTCGTTTTTTCCACAGTCCTGTCACAGTTTTGGTTAATCTTTATTTTGTTACTTTGTCATAGTTTTTCCACAGTCTTGTTTGCTTTGTTACTTTGCCCACAGCCTTGATTCGTACTCATGTCTGGACTTTCACAGTTTTGTTAAAATAAACCTTGTTTTCCCTCATCTCCGCAACTGAGCCCTCCCTTCAGAACCCACCTTCCTGACAGAACGCACTCGCCAGACTGGACTCAGCGGAGACCCGCTGGAGGAGCGGCGGCGACGGTGGCGGCCCCCCCCTTCTGCTCGGAGAGAGCCCATGGGGGGGCTTAGCCACCATGCCAAGGAGGAAGCCGAGGCCGGCTCACCGGTCCGTCCTCCTGCCCGTGAGCGAGCCCCGAGCTCGCTCACGCCCCGCAACACCCTCCGGCCATGGCGGTGAGCGAGCCCTCCTGGCTCGCTCACCTCTCCACTCCCTCCGACCGTGAGCGAGCCAGGGAGGCTCGCCACGCCCACGCCCTCGTCATCCCTCCGACCGTGAGCGAGCCAGGGAGGCTCGCCACGCCCACGCCCTCGTCATCCCTCCGACCGTGGCCAAGCCAGGGAGGCTCGCCACGCCCACGCCCTCGTCATCCCTCCGACAGTGGCCGAGCCAGGGAGGCTCGCCACGCCCACGCACTCGTCTTCCCGCCGTGCCCGTGGTCGAGCCAGGGAGGCTCGCCACG
>CAJRST010008890.1:14809955-14865472 GCA_907169785.1 Menidia menidia | reverse complement strand
CCGTCTCATGTCCCCAGCCATGCCCCCGTCTCATGTCCCCAGCCATGTTCCCGTAGTCATGTCCCCCAGCCATGTTCCCGTCGTCATGTCCCCTCATCATGTCCCCAGCCATGCCCCTTGTCTCATGTCCCCAGCCATTCCAGGTCCATGCAACTCAAGTCCATGCTGATGTGCGAGCCCTAAGGGGGGCTCGCCAACTCGGACAGATACCCATGAGCGAGCTAAGGGGCTCGCTCCACAAGTCCATGCCGGTTAGCGAGCCAGTGGATGCTCGCCCAGCCACCACTTCAAGTCCCACAGTCATGTCCCAAGCCACGCCCACGTCCCTCGTCTTGTCCCTAGCATTGTCCTCAGCCATGTCCCCAGCCTCGCCCTCGTCATGTCCCAAGCCACGCCCCCAGCCATGTCCCTCGTCATGCCCCCAGCCATGTCCCTCGTCAGGTCCCCAGCCTTGTCCCCAGCCTTGTCCCCAGCCTTGCCCTCGCCATGTCCCCAGCCATGCCCCTCGTCAAGTCACCACGCCATGTCTCTTTCCAAGTCACACGCCATGTTCCACGCCTTGTGTTTGTTCCCTCTGTTCCTGATCCCCCTCCCCACCCTCCCGTGGTCCTCGTGTGTGTTAGGGCCGTCTGGGAGCCGTCCCTTAAGGGGGGGGCTCTGTCACGTCTGGTGTCTCGTCATGTCATGATTACCCATTGTGTACACCTGGGGTTCCCCTCCTCATGTGTTTAAATAGTCCTGTTTGCCCTTGTCTGGCGCGAGTGCGTTTTCGTGTCAAGTCCGTCTTGTCCTTCGTCTCCCCCACGCCAGGTTCGTTTTTTCCACAGTCCTGTCACAGTTTTGGTTAATCTTTATTTTGTTACTTTGTCATAGTTTTTCCACAGTCTTGTTTGCTTTGTTACTTTGCCCACAGCCTTGATTCGTACTCATGTCTGTACTTTCACAGTTTTGTTAAAATAAACCTTGTTTTCCCTCATCTCCGCAACTGATCCCTCCCTTCAGAACCCACCTTCCTGACAGTTAGGAGGCCATTATTAAAGAAGGAAAATTTAGAAAATAGCTGTGTTATGCCAGATTTAAAATCAATGCCAATTGTCCTTCAAGGAGTCAAATGTGCCACGCCTGGGGTTTTTGGTCTTGTTTTGCCATGTCTTGGTCTTGTCATTTCCTGTTTAATTTAATTTCTCCTTGGAGATCAATAAAGTTTTCAATCAATCAATCAATCAATCAATCAATCATTCAACCAATCAATCAATCAATCAATCAATCAATCAGTCAATCAATCAATCAATAACAGTAACTTTCCTCTTGTTTCTGCTTTGTACCTCCCTCTTGTGCCAACTGTCTGTCTTCTCTATGTTAATTTTCCTTCATGTACGTATAGTCTGCATCGCCCCTTGTCTTCTGCCAGATCCTCATCAGTATCATGTCCTTCCTGATTTCTGCCTCAAGTCTTGTCTCCTTGTCTTGCTCCTAGTCTGTAGTTTGGTTTTGTAGTTCTACATTTTCCTCTTGTTTCTTTCCCTCAGTTTATTTATTTAGTTTGTATCCAGCTTCTGTTGCATTTTTTGTTGTCCTGTTAGTAAATTACTTCTTTCCCTGAGTTCCGGGCCTCTGTGTCTCCTTCCTTGGTCTTACGTATTGGATCCTTCCTTACAACTTGTCACGAAGCAACTGTTCCTGAAGACAATTTAAAGAATTTGAAATAAATCTTCTTAAGAGGATGTTTTGGTGGAAAAAAAAGAAATCAAATCAAATGCTGACATTTGGAATTTGTAAGAATTGTTCAAACTGTTTTGGTGTATACACTGTATTTCCATTTGTGGTTTCACCTGTTTAAAAAGAGGTTACAACACCTGTTAACCATTTTCCTTGGATTTACATTAAGAAATGAGGGATGCTTAGGACATGAGCAAGATGTCCTTGGGATTTATCAGTTTTTATCTTGTTTTTTGGAAACGATTTCTTTTCAGAGACCATGCACTACAGGTCTGCTTTCTGGAGCCTCCAGACTATTGATACATTGTAACATCATCTTTCCAGGCAGAATTACTCATGGCCTCCAAGTAGCTGGCTGATCAAAAGTGTCCCAATCAGATGATCCATGCATTGAGTACTTGCATATATTTTGCAGCTATTTTGGCAATTGCAGAGGGTATCTCCCTCATGTCAGACTGTTTTGATTTAGAAGATTATTCATGTTGTGTTTATTCTTTTCAGCAAAGAAAAAAATTCCAAAAACCTTTTGTCCCTCCTCCTCCATGACAAAAAACACATCTGCACCACTTGTAATAACACTCAGACTTCTAGTGGACTGGTCTCACAGACCATCTATAAACTTATTGAATAGCATCTTAGGTCATCGTTAAGGATTTGCATCCCTGTTTCAATTCCCTGTAGCATGCAAACAACTGGACAAAGAGGCCCAGATTTCAGGTACACCAGTCAGACACCAAATGACATATATCTATGAACACTGAGGCAAACAATGTTTGGAACCTAAAGGAAGCCATGGTGACAAACCTTTTCCATGTTCACCAATTACCAACCATTCAACTCTGCTCTGAGGCTCATTACATCCGGAGCTGGAATGACATTTGGAAATGGTTGTAGGGGGCCCATTCAAAGCTGCACTTTGTTGTTATTATTGTCTGAGTTGAGAGTATCCCATTAGCACATACTGTGGTCCTGCGCCATGCCTCTCACCACCTGTTGGGGTGAAAGGAGCTTTTGTCGGATGGTATCTTTTCAGTAATTGTAAGTTTTCAATTAAATATTAGATTAGATGAAATCTTTGGAAGAATGAATATATTTAAGTGTCTTTCATAAGTAGTCAAAGTGGATAGTTGTATGCTAATCATTGTAAAGAATTATGACATGAATATAAAATAATACTATTGTTTAAAATTAGTCTGTGTCTTGACGTTTTGATTGTTTGTCTTTTTTTTAAATGACATAAAAAAATAATTTAGGAAATAAAGCATTTGCTTCCTCCTTTAAGTAGTTTGTGACATGATTTAACAATATTCCACATTTTTTTGTAAGTGTGATAAATTTTCATGTTCTGACCTGCAAAGTCCAATACTTCCAAGGTTTAAATGAATGTCTTTTTATGTTTAGATATTATTTAGGTTTGTTCTAAATAAGATGCTAACAAACTGAACTAAACAAACTAAACTGAAGCCTAGTCTATTTAAATATTCCTGGGGGGGACAAAAAATTGGTTCGTTGGACTTCAGCTTAAATAACACTCTGTGAGGAAACAAAAAATGTAAGGAAAAAAATGAGCCATTTAATTACAATGGCAACTCGTACAGTTTTTATAATCCACATGCAAGTTCTGTAGTGTTTGTTGAAAATACTTCTTTTGAAACATTTGTCCCTTTAAAGGCTTTTAAGAATCAGAAAAGTAAGATATATCATGTTAACCTAATAAAGTTTATTTAAATTTAATTGAAAGATCATTAATTGATTCATAATAGCAATTCATTTCATTAATGCACAATCACAACAGATTTTTAAAACACATTTAATTAAGAATTCAGACATGACATGAGATTTGTTTTTTGATATCCATCCTTCATGGCTGAAAGGTGGGCTGTAAGGTTTTGTTCCTTTCATAGACAAAACGACATTTAATAATACCAACAAGCTGCTCTAGTGGAGCCTTGCAACTAAAATGAACAACATTGTATCTCAACTGGGACTTTCAGTGGAAGGAAATTGTTGTTTTTTTTAAAGCGCTTTAGAGAAGCGGCAAATTGGGAGTTTAAGTGATTTAAATATGAATATATTAATGCTTGGGGCATCTTCAGACTGTACGGCAGTTTTTCCTGCCACCCAAATAGGCTAATTTGATGTCATTTGTGACAACAAACAACCCAAGCAACTTCAAATATTTCGTATATATATATATAATTGGAAAAATAAAACCAAATCCATCTTCATTATGCCAGGTTGGTATTAAAATTGCACGGATTAACATGGGCAAAAGTATGCACCTATAGAAATTGAAAGATAAACTTGTTTTAACCTCAGGAGGGAGGCAGAGGGTTCCAGGTTTCAATGCTGTTTTTATGGAAGGTAAAGTGTGAGAATTTCCCCACAGCATTTTCCAGTCCTGTTGGTATTTGCTGAGAATACAGCTGGCCTGCCTACAACGTCAGAGATAGTGAAAACTATTTTTGTAAGGACTACAAGGCAGATACAGAGGCCAAATCAATGAAAAGTTGTGCCGTAACACATAACTAATTGTCCTAAAATGTGTGTGTGAGTTCTCTATGCATTTAGTTTTAAATGGTGGCATGACCAGACCAAAATAAAGCGCATTTGTTGGTAAATAGCATTAGTTTACAGCAGCCAAACATCAGCAACAGAGGAAAGCAACGGCAAAAGCACTCCTTTTTTCATTAGCAACACACCCTTACCCTAAAATACCTGCTTAGAGAATGGCTATAAAAGGAACCATCCTTCAGTAAATGTTCTCCTTTGAAAAAAAAAAAACTGTCATGCCATGGCTGCTTACCAAATCACCTGAGATGCTTTTTATTCCTAATAATGTTCAGTTTGTGTGTATCTTTCTTTAAAGTTCCATAGGCATGCTTGCCAAACAAACGATAGCTTTGCTTACTAATAGCCTACATTTAATGTAATCGGTAATCATTTTTATTCTATTTCAAATAATTTTTGGGCTCTTGTGGCCTGTATTTGAAAGCTGGTTGATGGGAAAGGGGTAAGAGATTGGGGAATGATATGCAACTAAGGGAAACAGGCCTGAACTTAAACCCAGCTCCCTTGCTTCACAAAACTTGACCCCTTCAGTTTACGTGTATCTGCTCAAACGGTTCAGGTACAACACACCCAAAGATTAACCTGGCCTGTCTTTGTGTTTAGTCATTTTGAAGATTTCTGTTGGCATAAATCATTGTCATATGTCCCATCTTAGTGATAGCATTATGTTTCTATGACAATGCATAGAAAGGCATAGAAGTTTACATTTCCTTAAAGTACTGTGTAGTCCACAACACTGGGTGCTACAGGGCTATTGCAAGAGTTAAAGGAAGAAAGCAACAAGGTAAGAAAATAACATTAGACAGAAATTATTTCACAAAATGGCAGAGGCTGAGGGTAGCCAATGTTTATTTTGGTAGAAGTCAAACTTAAAAATGAAACAATGGAGCTTTAAAATAGCCAGGCAGAGAAGAATTGGACTTATTATTTTTGTCAAAATTTATGTTAAAATGTCTTTGGGAAAAGATACGTTTGTTTAAAAAAAGAAAGGATTCTGCAATTTTGGTATCAGTCTACATTCAAGTGTATATATTGATATACAGAAGTAGTAACTATGTTTGGCAGTGGGACAAATAAAACATAACTCAAAAACTATGAAGAGGATGGTTCATAATGTAACAACCTACAGTTTATAGTTGGAATCCTAACTATACTAGATTATTGCATGTGCAACCACACAAAAAATGGAAAAGGACATTTTTATATAAGAAGTGTTATAACTTATTTAATCAGGTGCACTATATCAGGTTCTGAAGAAAATTCTGTAGTCAAGCCTTGGACAGCCCTTCCCACTGACATTTATGCTTGTGTGAGTCTAGTGATGTATGCAATTGCATTACATTGAAATCCTATTTGTGACTCTCATGCAATGCACAAATTTCTTTCAACACTGATGTACAATTACAACAGTTTAAACAGAACTGTGAACCATTTTTAACATTTTATAAGACACATGGAGCGTCATCAGTTTTGAGTGGAGTCAATTAAACTAGTAGAGGGTAGAATAAATTTATTCCAGAAGCACAAGAAAAGGTTTACATTGTTATGGAGAGGAGTGTACACAAGTTGTTTGTTTATCCAATATTTGGAAGTGCACAATACCGAATATTTTAAACAAAGAGAGATTAGGTATGATTAAGAAACATTATCATTATCAAAAATGTTATTTGTAAAACAACTTGTTATGACAGTATTAAGTTCACCATAAATGATACTGGTAACAAGAAAATATAGAAAAGGAAGCAGTGTAAATATAATAAAACTCTGTAATGTAACTCTCTTAAATGTAAAAAAAAGACGAGCTGTTCAAATAAAAAAAAGCAATAAACGTTGACTGAAAATTTAGCTGTGTTTTGGAATCCTTGTCAAGCTATGGGGATGCACACAAAAAGTTGGAAAACTTGTAATTGACTGACGGGTATTTGCCCAACATTCCAATGAAGGTACATACATGATGTTATCCATGAAAAATTATCTGGAACAAGAATGTTAGCATGGCGGCCTTCAGGCTCACTTCAAAGCACTGTTGGTCAAAGTACAGCCTGGTGGATCTGATAGTATGACTGAATAACAATTTCGACTAGTAGTTTATAGTTTTTTTTTTTTTTTTAACTTTCCTCTGAGTCACTTACTCACATGCTCATACAAACACACATCCCTCTAGGCTGTTAAGTCAACAGACCAAAACTACACCATAGACCAAAAATTTAGATCATGTGGTGATTGAGTGTGTATGTTCCATCTGGGTGGTCAGCTACTACATTAATGTCCACAGATTTAACAAAAAAACAGGTAATGAGGCACAGAAGCCATGAAGCTGATGTTTATTTGTGCAGAGATACATCCAAATGAAACTGTCAGGACCAGAATCACAAAATTAAAATTCAATGTCTCTTTTGTAACCTCAAAGTTGTGCGTATAACAACTCAAAAAGCACTCCGGAGCAGAATATGATTCATGTGAGCATTTTCACTTGGAGTAAACATCATTCGAAAGTGTGTTCTTTAAGAAAGCAGTCAAAAAGCCTGATAAGAAGACAGAGGAGGTGGCTCATCCGCTCAGTAACATGCATTTCCTGTTTGTTGGAAATAAGAAAAAGACAATTGCCTGAGCTATTTTTTTCTTTAAACATGACCAATGCCATTGTAATAATTGACATAGTTGTGTGTTGCAAAGAAACTGCAATTTCATGGTGGGATTTAGCCAGTAACTGCACTTGACTAGAATCAGAGAATATGCATGCCTTTTACAAAATGACTGTGACCACCACTTTAGAGGAGACCATCTTCACATTTCAGCAGGTTCCTCTGGTTGATGGTGACAGTGTGTATAGGATTTTTAATATTGTCCATGATGTCCGGAAGTTGGTTCAGTGTCCTTGCCTCTGCCACCGTCACCATAGTCCAGCTTAATACTCACCCCTGACCACCCACCTGATCAGTTTGTCTTGTCTGGACGTGTCCTTCTTGGATGTGCTGCCTCCCCAGCACACCATGGTGTTAAAGAGGACACTGATAAAACATCCCCGATAGTTTGCTACAAATAATAAAGGAGCAGTAAGGGGTAAGCACAAACTGGTTGAGTATTCCACAACCAGGAGAAAAAATATATTATTCCACTTGAAATCGGTCTAGTGAGCAGATTGAATTCCATAGATTTAGAAAACACTTTTATCCAAAATGTTATAACTTAAGAATTTAGTAGAGACAATTTTTGGGTCAGTAGATTGCTGGGCATTTCGACCAAAGGAGTTATGGCTTGAACTAGCCATAACTCCACTTCATTCATTTGAAATATTTTGTATCCAGCTTCTGCTGCATTTTTTTGTTGTCCTGTTAATAAATTACTTCTTTGCCTGAGTTCCTGGGCCCTTTTTCTCCCTCCTTGGTCTTGCGTATTGGCTCCTTCCTTTCATATTTAACTGTTCCTGAAGACAATTTAAAGAATTTGAAATAAATCTTCTCTAAGAAGATTTATTGTGGGGAAAAAATAAATCAAATCAAATATTGACATTTGGAATTTGTTATAATTGTTCAAACTGTTTTGGTTCATACACTGTATTTCCATTTGTGGTTTCACCTATTTAAAAAAAGGTTACAACACCTGTTCACCATTTTCCTTTAATCCCTTTCAGTTAATTCATTCATTCGAATTTATCTACCAATTTAATTTATTAAATGGTCTTAACTCAGAGCAGCAAACAGCAAACCTTACAACAATCTGAGCCTCACGGGATATCATGTGAACCTTATCCACAATTGTTTTTTTCAAATGCTGACTCTCACACACATATTGTAACCAGACTGATTTGTATCTGTCAACCTCCAAAGTTCAACCCTGAATAACTTGATAAAGTATGACAATTACAGCTAACCCATTAAAGTTGTTTTTGTTACAATTGTTACAGTCCATCCACGTAGGATATTCATCATATTTGTGGTACTGCCTGTGCGGACATGTGTGTTTTGACTGTGAAAAAAGTAGGGAAGAGGAAGAAGACCAACAAAAAAAAAACAGTAATCTGGAAACAAAAAGAAAGAAACTCTGTCAGCTGTCCAGCTTTCGTGATGTTGCTTTTGGCTTGATGTCCATGTCTTGTGTAGAAAAGTGGGACAGAAAGGGAGTCAAGACTGAGAGAAGTATATAACTTGTATATAACTTGAATACACACACACTTCAGTGGACCTACAAACATTTTGCACTCACACCTTTAATGTTTTCTGTTGTGATTTGAAGTTGAGGCAAACTCATTTAGTATTCTTTTAATTTAGCAATGTTTGATTTGATTTAGATAGCTCCAAAATTACAACAAATACAACCTAAAATCTGGCGGCACGGTGGTTTGGTGGTAAGCGTCATCGCCTCACAGCAAGAGGGTTCTGTGTTTGAGTCCTTGGGCGAAACAAAACCTTTCTGTGTGGAGTTTGCATGTTGTCCCTGTGTCTGCGTGGGTTCTCCAGAGAGAATGCATGTTAGGTTGACTGGATATTCCAAAATGCCCTTAGGAGTGAGTGTGAGTTGTTCGTCCTAGTGCGATGGACTGGCGGACTGTCCCGGGTGTACCCTGCCTCTCGCCCATTTACTACTGAGATGGGCTACATACAGTCCCCCCGCTACCCCATTTGGTCAATAAGTGGTTCAGAAATTCGATGGACAACCTGAAATCCTTTCAAACATAAACAGCCCAAGCAAGGGCAACAGTAGGATTCAAGTTGCCTACTGTTTTAAAAGGAAATAATTTTTTCTTGTTTTTCTTGGGATTATTTATGCGATGGTTATTAGTTTTGTGTTACTAGTGATGATGATGACTCAGTCCCTTTACATAAATATGCCACTAACACTTCACCATAAACATTCTAGGTTTATTTCTGCCCCTTGTGTAGAATAAGTTACTATGCTTACCCAAGCAAGGTTGCAGCTTCAAAAAGCACATCCTGATTTTTTTTTTACAAAAGCAAAGAGAGAAGGAGGTAGAAATGGGTCTAAATCTCTGCTGGAGAAAAGGTCCTGATCAAATAGCGATCCAACTGATTTTCAAAGGATCAGGTTTTTTTGGGAGGAAAAAAGGCCTTTTCTATATTTGTAGCATGCGTCTGCAAGAGCAGTTTCTGCCCTCCACACAAGGTGAAACAGAGTTAAGGCCCTTTAAGTGAGTCATGTTTTCAGTATCCACTTTAAATATCAGTCTTTCCCTCCACCTACTGGTCCAACTGTCGAAAATTAAGACTATCAAAAGAAAGACTACGATGGTCCTGCCAATTTCCTAACGTAAAGTGGCTGTGTTGCACTTTTTATCTTTAAATCTGGTTCAAGAAACTATTATCTCTCCCACAGAAAAATTCTGACCTATTCCAACCATGTCTGGGATTTTAGAACACAATCATGTGAATCTGATTAAATTGATTTATTAGCACTACGTATTGTTGTTTTTTAACACATGATGTTTAATAAATCCTTCGTGTATATGTTCAGTTGGGCTCAGCAGACCAATATAAAAAGTATCCAGAAGTAATAGAGCATAATCAATGCATAAAAAAGGAAGGCAAAGAACATTAATTTGTTGTCCACATGCTCCTAGTAGGGTCCATTATCAATCCATCCATCCATTATCAATGCCGCTTCTTCCCTCATGGGGTCGCGGGGGGAACTGGAGCCTATCCCAGTGGTCAACGGGCAAGAGGCAGGGTTAGTAGGGTCACTGGAGAAAAATAATTCCCATTGTTGTGGCTTGATTGTCTTAAAAAAAAAAACTCCCATTGATGACACACCTACATACTAGCAGCAAAGTGACTCGGAAATCTGTATGTAAATGAGGGATGAATATGATCCACATAGTGGTGGGAGGTCATGCCTATTGATGATGTTGCACAGAACCCACAACAGGGTTCTGCACAACATCATCTATAGGCATGACCTTTTTTTTAAAATAATAATTGCTGTCATTTATCAATTTATGTTTATTATTTACTTATTATTTAGACTTTTTACTCAAGTACAAATGCAAAATGTTTCAGCACTCAAACTCACTGAGTTCAGAAATAAACCAACTTGATTTGAGTTTGGAAAAAATCATGGTGAATAAGAGTTTCATTTTCAATGCAAAATTTGAGCATGATTGAGAGAGCATAAACCAAAATTAAAAGGTTGATTTTTTAAATTGAGATATTTATCTGAATTTTTAAATATTCTGTCACATTCATGTTTCATTGTGTGCCACTGAGTTTAATTAATATTTTGACTTGTGGCATAAAGAATTGGAGTTTGGCATGCATAATCACCAAGTGCCTCCTTAATGAGCAACACACCTGCACAACTGAACACTGGGCGCTGTCCATTCGGTAGCCCTAACGATACGCAAGGAAGCACAAACTAACCAAACCAAAGCTGTCTTTTGCGTATTGTTCCATTTCCATTTTAACTTGTAAAGGAGAGTTATTCAAATGTAATAATATGATTATTAAAGTATTACAATGAACACCGATTTACCAATTGACTACTGAGGCTAACATTGTGGATCAGGCAGTGCAGGTGTTATATATCCTAACAGCAGTAGGGAAGAAGGACCTGCAGTATCTCTCCTTCTTACACATTGGGTGTAACAGCCTGCTGCTGAAGGAAATGCTTAGTGTTCCAACAATGTCATGTACGGCGTGAGAGGTGTTGGCTTAGCCAACATCCTCCTCTGTCCCATTACTTCTACTGAGGCCAGTGGAGAGTCCAGGACAGAGCTCGCTCTGTCCGTGCTGCCCCCTGCCCAGTAGACCACAGCATAGAAAATGACTGAGGCCACCACAGACTCATTTTATGTTCAGGTGAACACCCAGGAATCTGTAGCTGTCTATCAACATTATGTTTGATCCCTGAATGTTCACCATATACTGTAAAGTCGGGTGTCATTCCTCCTGAAGTTGACGATCATATCCTTTATTCTTGCTGGTGTTGAGCTGAAGCTGGTTGCGCTCACATCATTTGACAAAGTCTCTGATGACCGTCCCATATTCCCAGTCGTGCCCCTCAGAGACACAACCAACATCAGCTGTGTTGTCAGAGAACTGCTGGATGAGGCAGATTGTGGTGTTTTGGGTGAAGTCCAACGTGTAGAGAGTGAAGAAGAAAGGGGAGAGCACTGTACCCTGAGGGGCACCCATGCTGCAGAGCACCACATCAGACACAGTGTTGGAGCCTCATGTAGTGTGGTCTGTTGTTGAGGTAGTCAGTAATCCATGCATCCAGGTGTCGGTCAATCGCACACTTTCCATCTTCACTCTAAGCAGTGAAGATTCAACTGTATTTTAAACTATTACAACTTTTAGAGACTGCTGCTCTTCTCTGATTTAGTCATGACTATGAAAAAAGTTAACTTTCTTTGCAACTAACTGATCAGTACCAGGTGAGGGATTTGGGTATTATTTTATGTTGAAAAATACCCAGTACATTACAGTGCAACAACAGGTCCTGATGGACTGCCAACAAAAACGTATTATTCTAAACTGCAACTCCACATAGTCTGCCCGGATTCTGAAGAGATGTGCATTAATGTTACTAAAACATGTTACTAAATCATCATTTCTCTACCTGTTAACATTAGTCAAAAATAAATTAAGTGAAAAAGGTCTGTTGGCCACTCATTTCACCTTCACATCTGCAGCAAAGCACAAATCTCAGCGCTCTACCTGCACAAAAAGTACTGCAGGCTCTCAAAGTGTGAACCATTTTTAAAAAATGTAAAGCTCTTCACACCCACCACTGCCAAATTCTTCTGACGTAAAAAGCACAATTGCTTAATTTAAAGAATGAATTCAATGAAAAAGACAAGTATGCAGGATCACAGCAGGGAATTCTTGAAACTTTGACTTTTTCTCAGATTGTCCTGCTTGCATGTAACCTATGAAAAGCCCAAACACTCAAATCATAACTGTTTTTGGTTGTCCCTCTTCACCCCCGTTCCACTTTCCCCTTAGCTTCATGTGCACATAGACACCTAAGGAGACACGTGGGAGGTTTGACGCCACACTGTCTGCAGTGAAATGAGGAGTATTGTTATTAACTGCAGTGTGAATAGAGGCAGCAGTACATCCCCTGCTCTCAGGCTGCTGCAAAGCTGCAGGGCTTGCCTTTGTTCTGCACTTCATAAAGGCAAGCCATAATTACAGTCTTAGCAGAGAAGGCACACAGGCAGTGTCTACCTCACCCTTTTGCCTCACCTAACCTTGCAGGGTAACACAGGCACACAGTTAAACTGCATTTTCATGTGTGTTCTTCTAGCATGTCAGCCTGTGTTGTGTGTGACTGCCCCAGGGACTGGGAAACTAATCCCATGCGGCAATTGTTCGAGAACTAGTGGTAAGTTCCTCTTTCTCTGAAGCAACTCCTTTGTCCTTATACTCATTTTGAGGCTTATTAGCATAAATCCAAACTGACTTGTTCAAAAATAGAAGCCATCTGAACCTAGACCTAATTTTGTGGGTGTAGACACTAACGTATTTCAAACTAATCAAACTTGCTGTGGTATGCCAACCACAACCATGTGTCCAGTTCATGGTATATGCTTTAATAGATCTGGCTATTAGCTTTGACTCCTAATCAATTTACAAGTCCAAGCACATAAATTCCTTTTTTTACTATATAATCTGAGTACAACAATATGGCTGTTATGACAGTCACTTGGGTTTTAATATTAATACATTTGTCAAAGATCCAACACAATTTCAATGTATGGACTGGAAGCAACCTACTCCTCATTTCCATAAATGTTAGGAAGTTTTCTAAATTGGAACATAATTTTAGAGGATTATTCCAGTGTATAAAGCACTCCTTATGTTTGCCATATCTCTAATTGCATGAGTTGCCATTCTGATTAAACTGGTGCTGAAGCCTTGCCGGACTGACCATGCTCCAATAAAAAATAGATAATAAGAGATGCAGTACAAAGTGGTTTGTTAACAAAGACTGAACAGGATGTATTATATTCACGTGGAATAATGCAACTACACTGATTCAACTGCTTTGCTTTATTTTAACCCTGTGATACCATATGTATTCTCTCCATTTTTTTGGATCAGGCTTTGAAGGATTAAAGCTGTTCTTGATGGCTTCATAACATTTACAGTAATTGTGCCTTCTATGGAATTGATGGGTTGTACAGATTCCATTTGAGACAAACCTGCTATGACTCTTCTTTGCAGCTTGGACATGGAGACATCTTGTCACCAATATTTGTGTGACAGAGCAGCAAATCTTATCACATTGAAAGAGCAGCAAGAAAGGAGATTTTTGGTTGGTATATTTCTTGGAGTCCGAAGGACGGACAAATCTTTCACTGACTTCTAGAACTTTCTGAAACATTTGGTTCTCTCCTTCCAAAAAACACCATAGAATGTTAACTTTAGCCACGGATAAAAACAAAAGGAACTAACTCATGCTCGGTGGTGTTCTATGGCAAACAAGTATGATACACAATAATGGATTTGGGTTATCCACACTTCAATCATTAGAGGGTTGCCCTCTTTGCAATGCAGTATTTGTCTTCATCCTCTTTCTGTTTTTCCTGAAGGTGTAAACTGACCTCCAATTGTTCAGACAAGTTGCCATTCAAAAACTCCATCACTTGCTATTGGACAGTAAGTCATATATTCCACATAACACCAGATGACAAATTGCATCCCTTCAGGCTGGTAAATGTGAGTAGTTGCTTGAGCACAGCTATGTGATTGTAGTAGCCGAAATAATGTACTTTGCTATAAACCCAGTGATGATGAACTCCAGATATTGTGAGTTAGAATAAATGCAACAATTTTAGGATTGAGGGCCTGTAAAAAGTTCCCCAAAAAGTTGTTTAGGAAAAGTGAATTTTGCTTTGTCAAGCCTGCCTTTTGTTCAATAAATATGTGTCAGATTGATTAAACTTTATTCATATCATGCTAAAAAACGTATTCTCAAGATACAGTCTAATTTAAGCCAATGTATTCCAATAATAATGTAATGACCCAGTCCACTGACATTAGATCCCAACATAGTCCAACCCTTAAAGAATTCATTCAAAAGCAAAAATCCTTGCAGGGGAAATCAACAGATTGTACCAAAACTTCTTAGCATGTACAAGAAGAATGTTGGAAGAAAAAACTTTTAACACCAAATAACCAGACTCAGGAAGGGTGACAACAAGCTCAGTGACACCCGACCAGAGATATCTTCTTCTTGTCAGTCCAGTACCTTACCTTCCTCTTATACCACCATGTCTATGTTAAGTGTGCAGAAAGGGGTTCTGCCAGTGGTAAGTACAATTTTCCGTGTATCTGTACTTTACTTAAGTAGATTTAATAATGGATACTTTCTACTTTTACTCCACTACATTTAACAGTAAGTATCTATACTTTCTACTTCACTACATTTCTATACAGCATTTCGTTACTCGTTACATCCAAGACGCATTTCGGTTTTTTGATTTGTTTGTTAGTTTGAAAGTATCCAATGGCGAGAGCAGAATCAGTCCGCTGAACCAATCCAAAGCGGGAAATAACCATTAGGCCCTCCCTCAAGAAGAGCACAGTACGCAGGACCTGCATAAAATATCTAAATCTAAACTGTCACAGGGGGTAAACACAATAAAAACATGCTTTATTTGCAGCCTTGCTCATTAAAATGGTACATTACTGATTTATTAAAACTAAATACGATAGGTACACTTAATGACATTATATAAGCCGTTAGGTATTATGGTTGGCAAGTACTTTTACTTTTAATACTTAAGTAGTTTTAAAAGCTTGTACTTTCTTACTTTTACTTAAGTAAAATAATAATGTGGTACTTTGACTTTTACTTGAGTAAATTTTTGTCTGTGTATTTGTACTTTTACTTAAGTACATGGTATGAGTACTTTCTCCACCACTGGGTTCTGCATTGCCTTACTGAAGAAATACATCCCCTAAAATGTTTCTTAATGCATTATCCAAAAAGATCTGAAAAAAGATCTGTTTAAGACCCACAAAATAGGATAATTCTTTCTTCAACCACAATATCAAATGTGTCTTCACCTGCCAGATGAAAAAAAAGCCATAAACTATTGGACAACTTAACAAGACAGTGCCACTAAATAACAGTACTGACACAGTTAAGGAGGGTGTGCCAGGCACACACAGAGGTGAAAAGAGGGAGGACAGGAATGTTGGCTGCAGATGAAAGCAGGGGCATAGGCTTGGAAGTGTAAAAGGTCTTTATACACCAGCCTGTTGGTATAATAAGCCAGATTCGAGAGAAAAGAGGAAGAAACAAGCCAAAGTACCTCAAAGTCTGTCATATGCTTATCTGCCCCCCTCCTCTGTACCTTACAACTGTCTTTATCTTTCATTATACGAGCCCCAGTATTAGAGTTTTATTGACAACCACTTATCTGGTTTAAATCATGATGACTTATAACGTAGACTGTTTCTTCCAGACTAATGACACAAATCACAAACAAACAAACAAACAAACAAACAGAAAAAACATTAAAAAGATGGACAAAAAAACTTCAAAACTGTCTTTAAAGTCATCATAAAATCATAATATAGCTCACTATAGGATGATACAAAGAACATTTGCATTGATTTGCATCATTCAACCAAATAGTGTAACGTGTTTCCATTTAGTTGCTGGAAGTAGATTTCCCTAAGTGGATTTGTTCTACCAATTCCTTGAACTCTTGCCTATGAGAAAATAAGTGAAGAGAAATAAAAAGAAAAGAACATTTTTACAGAACTATGAAGCTAAAAGATATTGTATGGAAGGAGAAAAGCATATAATTTACTAAATTTAGCAAACAGTGTGTAATGAGGCTGATATTGGGGAAATGTGCCATGTCTTGGCAATACCATTCGGTATTCTGGAGGTAGAGTTTTAGATCTATTAAAAGATTCATATTGGAGTTTAATTAACACCTAGCAAATACGATATTACAGCTGCCTAATCTCGATGTGATGAATGTATAGACAAGGATTTAAGCCAGAATACTTCTGCTTTTAGATGTGTTCCTCTAAAGAGCTATTCAGTATAATCAAATATAAAAATGAAAAAAACATAATTTCCGTAATTTCCTTTGCAATAATTCTAGAGGGCAAAGTAATGCAGTTGAGGGTAATTGCACATAATTATTGAGGATATTCATAGGTAGAGACTTGGAGTTTACCCATTCCTTAATGTCCCTGAGACAAACCAGAAGCTTCAGTAACTGAGGATTTTCCTGAGGATTTACTTATACATAGAGCTGACTGTTATCAATCCAAATATAAATATATCTCATGATATTGCTTTATGATATTGCCCAAATGTGGCATGTGTCCAAAAAATGGAATTGTCCCAGATCTGTATCTCTGTGGAATACCAGAGGACACATCAATTACAAGTACAAACTCAAATCTATCTGGAAAGAGAAGTATACTTATTTTCAATGCCACGTTCAGGTCCTTGAGAAAATATTCATCATAAGATATCATTCTATTTAGAGATATCAAACATAATCACATGGGTCAGACACAGATGTAAGATCAAATCTAGTTTCCGCTGATTTAAAACTACTTTTCCAAAGATCTTAGGGATGTAACAAAGGCTAGCCACAGAATTGATTTATCTGTGTAACAAATTTGTGGGATTTTATTGGTTGAATGATTAATTTTTATTATTAAAATCACAAAAGCATGGGTCCTCATTTAACAGATTTATGTTTTTTTTCTGGTTTCTTGTAATCAGCATTAACAAACATTACGTTTAAACATTCAAATTGACATAATTTAATCATTTTGTGAAGAAACTTAAGTTTGGTAATGTGAGGTGAAGTTAAAATATACATTTTTGCTGACTTTTTCAATTTCTCTGATTTCAAATATTAACACTCCTTACCTTAACTAGTACAAATAAAAAACCTACACAAAGAAATGTGGTATTGGCCAGAATGATTGTATACTCTAGATTGTATATACATTATAGGAAAATATCATATAAGAAAAGAAACACAACCAAAATTTCAAAAATGATGGTATGTTACTGGCAATATAATTTCAGAAACATTTGCATCTAACACTTTTCAGTTGGAATTTTTTTAGCTCTTTTATTCCTTTTTGGTCAAGTTTAGTTGTCGACCAATTCAGCAGTCCATCCATCCATGTTTTCCATTTACTCTCACTGTTTAGGCTGGTCCCACAGCATGAAAGAGCCTTCATCATGTTTTACTGTAGGATAGATGTTTTACTTACTACTACATTTCCCGTAGACGAAAGGTGTTTTATCAAATTTTATTTTCGCCGTTATATTAGTGACTACCACTATTTGTGGAACCTTTTGAAAAATTATATTTGGAAACTGGAGTCCTGCTGTTATATGGGCTGAAATCAAAAGCCATGAGATAACTGGGATTCCCTAAAACCATGAGTATGGGACTTGAAGACAAAGCTATCTTTTATAATTGTGTATTTTGATAGTATGATATATCTGAAATCACCAACATTATCATTAAATAGACATTATTTATGTCTTGGTACCAATATGACACCTACATAACATGAAAGAACTCACAAAAATAAAAAATAAATAAAGTAAAAAACCTGCTTTATTTATGATTTCTCCAACAAAAGTGTAACACATCAATACTCTCAACTAGTATTTGGTTTTTATAACGTACAACACAATTTATAGAAATCACCTGGTCGCACAGGATTGTCCTTTTGCATAAAGCTTGATGTAAATATTTTGGTTCTGAGCTACATTCGAGCTACATTCTAGGGCCCATATTTCAGGATTCCCACCGCAGTGTAATTACAGTGTCCAAGCTTTAACTTTAAAGTTAACTTTACTTACTTAAGTTTAAGTTTCAAGAAATGGATGATCTTTTTTTTTATTTGGTGTGTGTGCGTTTCTTTTTTTCCATATTATCCGTGTATTTAGTGTAAATAAGCAAGATATAAGCCCTTATTTGTTGGTTGTTTGCAATGTCCTTTACTTCATTATGCTGACTGAAAACCAGAGTTGCGCCGGTCCCTCCGTTCATGTCGTGTGATTTGTGAGAATCAGTGACGCGCAGCAACCAATGAGCGCGCTGTGTGTGCCAAGTTAGGGCCGACTTTGCGCTCTGAAGAGGAGGAGGAACACACACCTCATCTTCGGTGCCGGCTGTCTTTTCACAAAACTCGGTGAAGTTAGACTGTCACAGAGAAAATAAAATTTACCAACGGATTTTTAAAAATCAGGTTTCATCTCTCCTTTAGGTGTAACTACAGGTTAGGATCTCAGTGTTTCCCCTGATGCGACTTGTGTCGGACTCGATTGTTTTAAGCAGTGAGCATTTGAGGACCCTTCAGCTGGAATGGAGTGGAGGGCAGACCCACCTGAGCCCGCCAGAACAAATTGGCCACGTTCTCAATGAGAGGGAACTCTGAGCCGTTAGTCTAACCTTTAAAAGTCTGATTTATGGAGAGTGAAATGCTTCTCTGAGAGTCTGCCTACTTTTTTTTTTATTAACATCGATGCTTGGTTGCCTTATGATGACCCCCACTTGGAGGTAATACCCAACCAAATCTCTGCCCATCGCCCCCAATGATGACTATGAGCTCTATGTCGGACACTTTAGTCCCGACTGATCCGTCCAAATCGGCATTTTTGGAGTTCGGCGGCCACGGTTACCCCGGACATCAGCAGACTCCGGGATTGTCTCACAACCATTACTCAGTCCACGGCTTGCATGCTGTCGGGCCCTCGCAGCATGAAGGGCCCTTCTCCACCGGAGGACCTTACGGTCGCCCGCTGGGTTACCCACCTTACCACAGTCCGGTGACCGCGCACCATCCCGGGACATACTTGCCCTACCAGCATGCGGGCCACGGAGGCGCACTTGGACACACAAGACTGGAGGATTCCGGTACGTTCATAGTAGTATGAAATTATTCATTTATTTCTGAATTAAACTTAACGTAACAATATGGGTACGTATTTGTCATAAAAAAGGGTTTGACAGATATAAAGTAAACAGAATAGATATAATTAATAGGAATACAATTGTAGTCTTTAAAAAAATGATCAAATTGTAGAGATAAACGCGGCTTCTATCACATCCATGCCTCACGATGCACGAAATGAACGTATATTTTAGTGGAAGAGTGGAACCATAAAAGGTTTACAGTCTAAAAAAAAATAATTCCAGCTGAATAATTTGATCCTCACACACTTACACACGTCTGTCGAAGGTGCGTGTTTGTGCGCTTTATGGTTGGACTGGAGAGAAGAAGGCCCGCACAGTTGGAACACCAGGGACGCACCCCGCCGGGTCCTGCTCGGCCCTCAGAACTGCTCTCCAAACTTCCACCATCATCACTACTTTCTCCCTGTCACAGCCTCATTCTTGAAAAATAAAGAACACAACGAAAACCCTGACCTGTAAGGGAAATTAGCACCATTAGGGCAGTAGTGATCATTTCTTAACATTCAATGTGTTTTAAGAGACCAAAAACAGCCAAAATATATAATAATTCTATGGATTATATTCTATTTCTAGAAAGAGGGTAAATAAAAATAATCAAATCTAACAGAACATAATACCAAACATGATAATCCGTTTAAAAGCAAATATTTAAAAGCAAAAGTGTATTGGTTTCCTTGGCTGTATTGCAAAAAAGAGAAACATTTTATGAGCAGGACAGTTATATATGAATTGTATTTTAAAGGCCTGAACTGGACTGTTGTTGATCATCCTGAGGTGGCGTTTGTTATGATTCTGCTGAATTGAATTCTTATGATCAATATACACTCTCCTTTTTTATTAATATATTCATATTAATAGACAAATACTGCAGACTCAAGGGGCTTTTTGTAAAGTATTAGCTTGTATATGTTTCTACAATTGCTAAAAAGCTTTCAATATTAAATGTAATGGCAAAAAAATATATATGTAAAAAGGTTTTGATTTTTGGCCATCCACACATTCTTTTAGTGTCTTTTTACCTGTACTGGAACTAATTTGGTCATTGGTCACTGGTGTCACAGCAATAGGTCTATCGTGATTTTAGTGTTTTTTCTTTATCAAATGTTAAACTTCCCATTTGAACGCAACTTGAATACATCACAGACTAAAAGCCAGTCAAGTTGTCCAGCTTGCAAACATTCAAAGATTTTTTGGGAAAGATAAACATTTATTTGTACCCCCCGTCCTCTGCCCCTCGATTAGTGAGTTTCAGAGTCGGTGCTCCTTTTCAAAAGCTGCAGTTCAGTTACAGAACCTGAGCACCTTGTGGGGCCTCGGCTTGTCCACAGCTGTTCTTCCCTGCCACTGCAGGTTGTAAGCTCAAGTCATAACAAAGATCAGCATGCACAACTTATACAGAGTATAGCTTTCTCTAAGAAGAAAGGAAAAAAGCCACCTCAGTTGAGCGGTGTATATGATTGAATACCTGTAAACCACACTGATTTTGAAAGGATTAGCAGGATTTATTTTGCACACACTGTTATATACATATAGACTTGTTTTTTAAGTAGTAAGTATATGTTATAATTCAGTCCAGTTTTAAATCAACATTTGCTCCTGTCAAACAAAACCGCAGGGTTTTAAGCTTGGTTAACTTTATATCATAAAAGTAGTTTCTTTTCACCTAACAATGATGTTAGTTTTTAAAGTTATTTCAGTATTATATCAACTTAGTTTTATATTTTGTTTTGAATATTACAGTTTACCTCATATATTATTATGTATAACTATTTGAAAATCCATTTTTGTTCATAATTTGCACTTTTAAGTGTGACATGGTTTTATTATTGTTTTGTCAGCATTTTAGATGGTACGTTTTTTTAGAAAATCCTTTAAAGAAAGGATGTGTTGAGGTGGAAATTAAATATCAGATGTTGAAGGTGACAAAATTGATCAATAAAATCGACAAAACATGGAAAGGAAAACTTTGATTTTTTCAATTAAAAGTACATTTTTGATTCAATTAGGGGCTTGTATATTGAATGCATTCCAACTTTCCTCAAAAAATTTCTTTTATATGTTCATCCTTACTAAGTTTTAAAATTCTTCCATGCATTTCGCTTTCTTTTTTTTTTTTTGGCATGAAAGCTTTTATCTAAAGGTCCGGCTTTGGCTCCTTTAAACGCTCAGTATTGATGTTTATCTCAGGAAAATTGTTCTTTAACTTCTCATTATTCAGAGCATGAGAAGCCCACAGCGGTGATCGAGAATGGGGAGGTGAGGCTGAATGGAAAAGGCAAGAAGATAAGGAAGCCTCGGACCATCTACTCCAGTTTGCAGCTCCAGGCACTCAACCAGCGGTTCCAGCAAACACAGTACCTCGCCCTCCCAGAGAGGGCCGACCTGGCAGCCAAACTGGGCCTCACTCAGACCCAGGTAACACAGTTGATAAGATACATGTGAAATGATATGTAATAAATTAAAGTGAGCTATTTCCTATGTTGTACAATGAGAAAAAAACTCCCAACTGTAACCATAATCATTTATATATATTTTATTATTTGAAGGGAGGCCTGGAATAAGAATTAAAATTATTGTCCATATACCTTTACAAAAATGTATTATTTACTATTTTGGTGTTGAACTATCAAAAACTTTTAAAATAGCTTTTGAATAGCTTTTATCAAAATATAACCTTCTGAATGAACAAAATCTAAGTCGGAATCATTGTTCAGAGTGAAGAGAAATCAAAAGCCCAAACAGGCACCTGTACATTCTTGCTAATGGGTGCCACCACTCATACTCATTGAAAAAAATCTGAAAATCATTAGAATATGAGTCACAGAAAGAGTTATGAAATCAATGCAAAATACATTAAGCCTATGATCTGAACACATTAAATCAAACAGGGTGGCACTGAATGCATGTTTCTTCAGTTGTGGTAGAAATAATCTTTTCTATTGGTAATTTTCCCCATTTATTACTATGCTATAGCACTTTCCCTTCATTCCAAAGTCCACTTACTATTCCTGTTGGACATCTTGTCCACCATTAATTAGCCATCGTATTTGCCATACAAAGTTGATAATTAACTGTGGTATTTAAACTTTCATTCGTTTGATCCAAGCCAGGATATTCATTATGCTCTACTCTATACTTATTAATACCTTTTGTATCAATAAGTACTACAGGAGCCGTTTCCTTTTCACTATCTATAAAGACAGATGCTATGAACTCCATATACATGGGCAGCTGATTTTATCAGATGAACAGTCCTAATCCCCTATGAATTAACCACTACAGCTATGTTTACACTTGGAATAAAAGATAATCTGTTCATTTGCCTTTGCCTTTTGTGGCGAATAAGAAATTCTAATTTTTGTCTACTGCAGTTTATCTTCACATAGATGCTTAATAAAGAAGCACAATATTTGCATATTTATTTGTGCATTTAACAGACTACATCCAAATCTCTGCTCTATATGTGTCTAAAACTCGAACAAGGATGTTAGCAAAAGATACATGATAATTATAGATAGATAAATGAAGAAGCAGATTTATGGTTTTGGCATGAATATTGAAGGTTTTCAGGACCTTTTCTTAATCCCTTATTTGTTACACACAGCAGAAAGTACCCTTTTATGAAAATCCTATTGAATAATAGATGTTAATAGTCACATTGAGGGACTCAGTGACAGACATGGTAACTAAATGGGATGATAATGGTTCCTTTTTAAATCAACAAGTGCATTGAAAAGCAAGTAGTAAGAAGGAGTTAGGTCACAGTTTCCTTTTGAAGTTTAAAGGTAGCTAGTCAATTTTCTCCAAAATGGCTATTCTCCTCGCTTTTTGTACCTTGACTTTTTAGTTGAATAACAACATATATTATCTATATACAAGTTTAGATAAAGCACTGTATGAGGGAAGGTATAGTAGTGAATTCACACGCTAATCAAAGTGCAAAACTGCTCTTTAATAAATTTATGAGCTTTGTCAAAGGCTGCAACCCCTGGTTTTTCTACGGGGTATGATTTTCTTTGAATTGCTGCTTCTCACACCAGATTCTTAAGGTGAAGGTGAGCAGACTTTGTGACACTTTGGCTAAGATAACTGGTAATCTATGCTTACAAATCTGTGTTAAGAAATATAATCTCTCTTCTCTTACTGAAGATTTTGCTTATTTACAGTAGAACCTCTGCTGTGACCCACTTATTAGTGCTCACGAGGAAGCATTATTTTCTAAAAGAAGAACACAAGTGTGTGCAAATTTAAAAGTATTATATATTTTCTGTCTTCACAGTCATTATACGATTTTTTTTCACACTGACTGGGGAACTATTGGCTTAAGCTTGTGTAACTTGATACTGCAATGATATGTACATATGATTATGCTTCTTAAAGTATGTTATATTTGAAATATCAAACAAAGTTTGGTATTGTATTTTCAGGATTGTTTTATCTTTTCTGCTGTTGACACAGTTGATAAATTGAGACACAAAACAGCTTGTGAAACATGCAGTTAGCTGTAATTATCCCAGTCTGCAAATCTGCGTACTGTACGTCCTTTATGTATTAGTTGTGCACATTCCTTGCATACACACGTGCACTTTTGTCTACACACATTTAAACACACGCCCTCGCGATTCTGCTCAAACACATGCTGCCCAAATGGGCACCTCGTACACATGTGAAGAAACAGACTTGACGATAGTGATCATACACCACATCTCAATCCCGCCTTCATGCCATTAGGCTGCCAGCCAACCACTGACTGCTTTCCATCGAAATCGCAAATGTTCCCAGACACAGCTGAGAAATGGCACGTAGCACAGTTTAGATGTTTTTTCACAAAAATCTTCCCGTCTTTGCACACACACTTTGCAAAAAATAAGTTTCCCAGTTTCACAGGCAGTGTGCCTGTGAAACTGGGAAACTTATTTTTTTCTTTTCCATTACTCAAGAATATGTGGAGAATTTATTTTGATATACAAATGTTCAAACACAAACAGTTTCACCTGGAATGACTCTTAACTGTAGTCTTCCCTTAATGGTGGTGTCAATAGCTGTACTCTCATGAAAGCTGTCAGCTCTGTTGCTGCTGGAATATGAAACCAATAATTACAGTAGAAATCCTTTGACTGAGGCTGCATTAGCTTAACGTAGTGTTGATTGATTCCTGGCTACATAAACATGTTCCTCATGCTCACTTTAGGTTTTTTTGTCTGTGGTGATATACCCATCAACATATTAACCAAATTCTAATCTGAATTGATGATTATTACATTTTGACCTGACAGCCCTATGAAAAAAAAGGAGCAATCCCCCCGCAAGATTTCAGAAATTCTTTTTATTGGACTTGAACTTTAAATGCAAAAATTGAATACTTTGAGGAGTAGACTTTAAAGAGCAATTACAAGTGTATTACTGAATGACAGCAGACTAGGCTTTAACTATAATTGGTATTCCACATTTATGGCATGATTTTAAGTCTTTGCCACTATCCATCGTAACTTCAAACCCGGTGTGATTGAGTTCAACAAATACACTTGAAGAATAATGCTCTAATTAAATTAAAAATTTTACCCTCCATGACCTCCTTGCTATTGAGGCTCAAAAGCTGGGTGTGAAACCTGTGATTTTTTTCATTATTGCATAAAGAGATAATTTTTTCCAGATATTCTCAGTCAATTTGCTCAGAACAAAATGAGATTTTCTAAAATAGAATTTAATATCTTCCATAAAAACACTTCAGCCATCCTCAGAAATACCTATAAACTCACACTATGGAGGAGAAAACAAATTTATCGCCAAGACCATTTTTGCTCTTTCATCTTTTTATTTTTCACTGTCTGCCAGGGCATTTTTCTTTTACAGCACAGTTAAAACGTGTTTCAGACAAAAAAATCCCTAACTGACTGTGTTGTTATTTGTGATTCATTCGTTTCCAATGAGAGGTTGCCCAAGAGGCACATTTATGTCATTTAATGCTCAATTTTCAGGGGCACTGGAAAACAGTTAACAGGATGCAAATTATATCCAGAATAGCATCTCAAACCACATACAAATTCATACAGTATTGTGTGATGCTATTCATATCTTTGCATAATATCTTTATAAAGGTAAGGCTGCCATATGTTCCCATATAAATCACAATTGATTAATTGGGTATAAGAATGTCATGAAACTGAGCATCTGTGTCCTATGATCCAATTGACCATATTTATCCCTCCAGAATTTTAATCTATTCACTGAGGTTCAATCAGAGAATTTGTCAGGGAGGTGGGTCTTGGAGGGAGGACTCAGTTGCAGAGATGAGGGGAACAAGGTTTATTGCACAAAAAAACGGAGTGAATGTCCAGACAAAGTACAAAGCAAAGCTGTGGAAAACTGTGGGCAAAGTATCAAAGCAAAGCAAACAAGACTGTGGCAAAACTATGACAAAATAACAAAATAAAGATTAACAAGACTGTGACAAAACTGTGACTATGGCAGAACTATGACGAAAACAAACCTGGCGTGGGGGTGACGAAACAGACAAGAGACGAAAACGCACTCGCGCCAGACAAGGGGAAACAGGACTATTTGAACACATGAGGGAAGGGAACCCCAGGTGTACACAATAGGTAATCAAGACGAGACACCAGACATTCCCCCAGACGTGACAGAATTTTGCTTATCACTCTAAAGTATATTTAAACAACCAGTCTTTTACATACTGAATTACTGTGGCTTATAGTGCTTATCATTTTTTAAAACAGTTGTTTTTCAGTAAAAGTGGTTGAGTTGTTTAATGTTTTACAAATAGCTGTTCATTAAAACAGCTATGCAGTTTATGTAAACATAAATTGAACAAGTAACTCCTAAGATGGCAGCTAGCAGAGGATTTGAATAGTTAACAGTCTACTTTAATCTGCCTCCGTTAGCTAAAAACCTATCTGCTAATGAGTAGTATCACTTGCAGTCTACTTGGTTCTTTAAGATAGTACATTATATTATATTATAACATATTTATCAATTTTCAGAAACTTTTTAATTAAAGAGGATGAACAAGCTAATATTGCCATGTTTACATACTGCATACAAACTTGTCATTAGCTACCGTTACTTGCAATGGGTCCAAACCAGATCAAACTGGTTGTAAATACTGAAGGTAGAGCAGTATTTTTTATGCTGAAAGAGGTATTCATATAAGAACATTTGAAAAAATCTCTAAAAATATCTGTAAATGTAACTGCCTGTTCTATAAGACATGAAAAAGCTGTGAAAGCTAAACTAGCCAATCAAATTTATTTGGTGAATGACCAAAAATTACTTCTTGAAAGATTTGCTTGCTTATCGATAAAACATGCATGTACAAAAAATAGTGCAGATTTCCAACCATAAAACCCTGCTTATCCACTCACATTTGTGTATTAACTCCTTCTCTTTTTCCATAAGGTGAAAATATGGTTCCAAAACAAACGATCCAAGTATAAGAAAATCATGAAGAATGGGCCCTGTGGACCTGAGGGAGACCACCTCGCTCCCCCAACACCTTCTTCTTCATCTCCATGCTCCCTGTGGGACATCAATATGGCTGCCAAAGGTGCGCCAGTGCACTCAGGAGGATACATGAACAATTTTGGACACTGGTACCCCGGACATCAGCAGGACTCCATGCCAAGGACTCAGATGATGTGACATACATGAAGATGCAACACCTCCGGGACAAGCTGTGGAATTACACCAGCAGAGAACAAAACAAAACAAAAAAAGAAATTGTGACATGAAAACTGGCACCCTTTATATTAGCAGTGGCATTAAACTGTTTGTTTGTAGGAGGAGGAATATAACTTTAGATAACTCAGAAAACTGACAAGATAAAAACTAATGGTAATGTCTGCCACCATGCTGTTGAACCTGCCAAGATAAATTGGATAATATTAAAACTGAAATGAAAACTCTGATAAAATGCATCTCTGATTCTACATGTCTTGAGTTTTTTTTAAAACTATTAATTGCTGTTTCAATGATACAAAAACAATGTGTGCTTTTGGCCTTTTTAATTACTTTTTAAAGCAGAATTTGTGACCCTAGCTGTTTGATAATGATCACCAAATAAAAGAACAAAAAAAGTTTTTTGTGCTGACTGTTGACTGTTAAAGTCCCATTAAGATGTTGTGACATTTGATATTATTTATCCAGATGTTGTTCCTCTGAATGTAATGCTTTAAAAAAAATAACCATTACTTTTCCAAAGGCCAAAAACCAATCCACTGTCTGTTTTTTTATTTGACATTATTCTGTTTCTGTTCAAGACAAGTTATTGCCACACTATCAAAACATAGAAGAAACTCAGGTGTCAGTTAAGTTCTTGCTAACACTAAAACATTCATTTTCAGCCTGAGGCCTGTGTGATGCCTTTAAAGTTTGTAAATCAGAAGAAGTAAGTTTTGTGTAACGCCCCCACAAACATCTGGAAACGCAAAACAGTTGTCAAACGTTGTCAATGATTTTTCTTTTTTCGAATTACCATGTCAATTATAGGTAATTCAGGACACAGTTTGTTAAATAAAGCCTTCACAATGACGTTGTAATTATGTATAATTGTGAGTCAGGGGAATATGCTTCTGCCTCAGGTCCTCAAGAAAAGATGAGAAAGGAATGGATTACTGAAGGCTAATCCTCACTAATCGACCTGTAGCATTGATATTATAGCCTTTCTCAAAGTTTTTATTAAGATTTAAGTACGTACAAGAACAACTTTTCCACTAATGTGCTAGAGTAATTCAGATTTTGAATGGCAAGATGGACTTGCTGAAAATTGTGGCTCTATAAGTCTCAGGTATGGCCAACAAATAAATAACAATTACATAATAGCAACATTATGGTGACATGTTGTGCCAAATAATTTTATCTATAGTAATCTTTGTTTTTAATTGTCTTTTTGCAGTTTTTCAAGATAACTTCCATGCCTCCTGCATTTTACAGTTTTAACTAAATATCTTTAATTTTACATTTTTCTTTCAATCAGAGTCTTTCCTAGTCATCTTTAGTTTATTGCAGGTAGTCGTACATCATCCTCATCTTGTTTTGGGGGAGTCTCTTCCTCGGGCTGTTTCCTGACGTTTGATACAGACATTTCTCTGATTCTGGCATTCTGAAGTCTCAGAATTTTAGCAATTTCTTGCTAAACAGTTTGCATTGATAACAATTTAACCAGAAGCCCAAACAAATTTGTTTTAAAACTGTGTTAGCAAAATAGTGGATCATTTGGATTGTCTGCAAACTTTTGTCCTGTTACTTCATGACGTTTGTTTTCATCCCGCAATCCAGTATCATGATGATGAAAAGATGACTGCGCTGACCTCTACTTAAATAGCAACATTGTAATATAAAATCTGTCCATTTAAGGATCAATGCATCACTTAACTTATCAGCGCATAATTTTTTTCACTGAATTTGTGCTAATGGACACCTTCCTTTCATGCAGTACAAAACTATTAAGCTATTCATAGGCCCTATTACCTGTTAATGGTGTGCTAGCAGGGGCACAGATCTCCTTCTGCCAGAGGAGAACTGTGGCTAAATCCTTGAACCTTGCTTGCAAACAACTTCAGGTTGTTGGTTCTGGTTGAGAATAAACTTTTAAGGTTCCAATCCAGCCTCTTACTTTTTTTGGTCTGAATGCCCATGTCACCCTATTTGAAATTAAGTTTTGGAAATGACAGGAGCCCAGTGTGAAAAGCCATTAAATCGATCTCTGCATTCAACTAAAATCAGTCAACAGAACAATTTTAAGATTAGGTACAAAGCTATATATAGGTATCTCTTTCATAGGAATGAACTTTGTGATATTTAGCAACGTTTGTTAAGTATTGTTTTAAGCTTTCTGTTAATGACTGCATGTAAAAAAAATATATATATATAAAAATTGCACAAAAAGCTGTGTAAAAATGCCCTAAGATTGTTAAATTACATTTAAGTTTCGGAACGTGTTGTGCATAAAACTTGACTCAGTTCAGTTTGGTGTATATTCAAATTTTATGGGAACAGCTGTGTTACTTTTGAAAAAGCAATGATTTTACATTTGTATTCCTATACACTATAAGCTTTATCAACTGTTAAATCAGTCCCCTTACGATGGTTATCTTTTAGTCTGAGGAATTCTGCATTTGAGGAGAATTTTGCATGTTCTAAGTTTGGCTAGAACATATATGACTTTTGAAGAGGGAGTCATATAATGATACTTAACATTGGAAAATATCGGTTCTCTTGCTGTAAGTATTCCCAAAAGTTGCAAGGTTTTCTAAAACGTACCAAAAGCTTACGTTTTTAACCCTTGACCATCCTGCTCAAACATTTTATAGAGCACTTTTTTCACTGATTATACTTAGTCATAGGTCTAACTAGTTCTAAATTCCTGAATTAAGCATGAGTTCTGACATTTCTTTTTAAAAATAATACAGTTTTACCATGAAGTGTCACTCCAACTATCTATGAAAAAAGCATTGATTCTAGTCTAACTCAAAGAAAGGTTCAAAGAAGTGTAGATGTTCAAGGTTTAATACAACAATTCCATTTACAGAACAGCCAATTACTTGCCTCAGCACAACATGGAAAATACTATCACAAAGTGGCTAAGAGAATGGGCTCAAAATGTCAGTGATGTTCTACATAGTCCTAACCCCTCCTCAGCCACATAATCACAAATAGTGGTTATGGATACAGATCTGAAGTGGAGAAACCATTAGTTACCTATTCTACATGGACCACGTTAAACTGTCCCAAGACTGGGGGAGACATAAACTCAATGATAGACCACACTTGGACGTACAGGTGTCAGGATCCCGTCTAGACTAAATAAATTGACCAAATTATATTAAAGGCAAAGGTATAACTGAAGGGGTTAAACTACAATATCCAAGAATATATGCATGTGCTTTGTTGTTGTCCTCGACCTAATCAATGTATATATGTATATCTTCCTCTTCCATTTATTCATCAATGTGTTTATGTGTACCATCATCACCCTCAATATATGGATATATGGACAGTTCCAACACTAAATGTTTGGAAACATCCACTCGTGTAAAATGTATTTATAGATATGTGTCCAAACTTTTGTATAAAAATGGAAATTATAAGAAAAACCTAATAATAAAAATGTTATCTCCATCGCCTCACAGCGGAGGGTTCCTGATTCAAATCCCCTGTGGACCACGACCTTTCTGTGTGGAGTGTCCATGTGTCTGCATGGGTTGCTTCCAGGTACTCCAGCTTCCTCCCACAATGCATGCTGTTAACTGAACACCCCTAGGAATGAATGTGAGGCTCTATGGTTGTTTGTCTCTGTGTGGCCCTGCGCTAGACTGAAAGATTGTCCAGGATATACTGTGCTTCTTGCCCATTGTGGGCTAGGAGAGGCTCCAGCTCTCACCATGAAAAAGTGCCAAAGTTAATGAATGGATTGATAATAAAACTTTTGGTACTGTATAAATACAATCCAACAAATGTCTGTGTGAGTGTCTGTGAGTTTTTGATGTTTCTGTTAAAAGTAAAAACACATAAAAGTATAATTTTATTGGGTGACCTAAGAAAATGCTAATGATGTCTTTCACTGAAAATTTTGAAAACTGTTGTCTGTGGTTACAAATCAGCAGATGAAATACATAAGACTCACATACGTCAAATCCTCACAAGTACATTTCGCTGCAGCCTCGGTTGGATATAAAAATGGCCGACTTGGATATGGGCGGAGTAGGATATCCAACAGACGCTGCAGCAAAAGGCTTCTCTCATATTTTGGGTCATTCTCTTTACAGTCTTTGCAAGAGGAAAGTAGGGAAATTATAAAGACATTCTGTCACTGTGCATGTCCAAGTAAGATATGGAGATATGGATGTATTGTTTCAACATAAGCATTACGTTATTTCGAATTAACTCTTCAGGGGATAGAATTTCAGCAGGGCATTCACATACACCAGGCTATCTTTCCTTATAACTCGGCCATTACGAATTCCCAAAAATATATTGTCTCGTCAAACATTAGATTGTTTAATTCAGTTTCAAATGTATTCATTGGAACTAAAGGCCTGCTATGTCATTTCTCTGTATTAATATCCCCTTAAAGTAATAAATTAGTGGCAGTAATCTTATCAAGTCATGATGCTACTGCATGGCCTGAACAAGAGATCGGTAGAATGATAAACCAATTAATGCACTGTTGGGATCAACTTGAAAACTTTCTTCTTTTTCCTCTCTAGTCTTTCGGAGACAGTTAACTCTTGTCCTTTCAACAGAAAATGCATGTAGATTTCCCACAAAATGGGAAACATAAATGGCCTTTATTTATTCAAACTCATTTATGTTACAATATAATGGTGGAAGAGGGAAATATAACTTTAATTTTAGTTTTTCTTCTATAGAATTTTCCTATAAGGATCAAAACAGCTCTCACAAGCAAAAACACACACTGGAAGGCCCCTGATTATTTAATTTGCGACTGAGAGCAGCATCCTGTTGCCCCCTGGCAGAGTTCACACCACAGAGTTTTATAGAATACACACATGGACATAGACACATGATATTGTCCTAATGAACTAGCGGAAGCTTGGTTGGGGCTAATAGAATGTGGCAATGCAACCATGTCTGCTTAGGAGAGGCCAAAAGAGAAAGAAAAGAGTATAACAGATAGAAAGCAAACGGTCATATGTGAAGATGGTAATACTGACTTTTAAGGTAAAGCTGTAGAACCTGCAATTGTGTATATATTTGGTTTCTGTAGAATGCGTAGACCAAGACATACTGGCCAACTGTGTCTAACTGGGTGAATTTGGCTTTTGGTGTAAAAGTATTATGAATCAGACAAAAAAGCCAAGACAAACATAAAATAGCTAAAATAAATTTTTCATGTCTCAAGTTTAATTGTTTTTAAGTTCAAGGATAGTTTTGGTGGAAAGTAAAATGTATTCATACTGCACATGTCAACAATTCAAAGTGCTTTGCATGAAATAACAGCATTACAGCGGAGGGGGGAAGAAGCATCATTAAAGGAATATAAAAAGAAAAACATGGACAACAAAAAAAAAAACAGTAACAGTCTAAAAAAGTTAAAAGATGGCATGCAGATTTCATGAGAAAATGATTATTTTTAACTTGGATTTGAAAATGTCTATATCTGGTGAAAGTTTAATCTCCAATTAATTTTGTTCCACTTGTTCCATAGCTAAGTGATGACTAAAGTCTGTACTGACCTGACTTTAGTCCTTGGACTGCTACTTTTATTTTCTCCAAACATATCACAGATGAATGGTGGGGCTGAACCATTCCGCGATTTGCAAACTATCAGCAGGGTTTTACAATTTATTTAACATCCACACTTAGAAAAAAGGACGGGAAAATCTTTCTATGCACTGGTTTACTTTATTTGGAGGACTAACAACCAGAATCTATGCATTTTCACAAACAGTTGGGTTGACATTTTATGGTAAAAACTGGATATCTTAAAAAAGAAACGTCATAGCTCTGGCTTAATTTAGGCATCACATACCTAACTTCAATTTAGAGCCAGTTTAGGTAAGTATGCTTACTTATCCTATGACAGGGGAAACATGTCCTCTGCCAAATAGTTGATGTCTTGGATATTTTTACCATAGCATTGAGCAGGATGTTAAAGGCTTAAAACTGGTATGATGTGTTCAGTCCTGGTTAAAAGTCTAGCATTAGCATTCTGGATGAGCTGCAGATGTTTAATGCTCTTTTTGGGAAGCCCAGTGAAAAGACCATTATATTAATCCAGTCTACTGGAGAGTAATGCATGGATGATTACATAATGACCCATAATGACAAACAATTAAACATACCACTCAAAAGTTGAAACTTTCATTGTAGTATTTCAATGAACTAACATCCCATAATGTTCCCATCACTGATGGAAATGTTATTTCCATCAGTAGCTGCAGTCGGGAGTGACCATTTCATTTCTTCAACAGCATGGCTCAGGTGTGCCATGGGGCAAGAGAGACATTATTTGCTGCACTGAAAACAAGATCACACATTCTCAGGCTTTACTCCTAGAAAAGAAAGTACCATATAATATCAATTTATGATATTAAAAGTGCTGGACCTTTATTAAAAGTTTTAATGCATTTAATCACATGGATTTTTTCAATTACTCTTATTATTATGCCCAAGATTTGATACAGGATGTAGGAGTGTATATATCACATTTTAAACTAAAGTTTTATAGGAAAAGCCCAATAAAATTTTATGTTACATGTTCATATATTTAAAAAAAAAAACATGACGCCCATCGAGAGCCAATTCTTCCTGCGATCCAGGTATGAAAGCGTGTGAGCGTATCCATTGCCAGTGGGCAACACACATGCTATAAGAAAAAAAGCTTTAAAAAAAAGAAAAAGTGAGCATAAAGCACAGGTATTGCTCCATCTTTCCAGGTCCGAGCTGCTGCTCTTTTTCTCAAAGAAGCCACTGGCCATGCTCAGTGTTGAGCCATCAAACAATAAAAAGGCAGGGCAAGTTGGCTTTCCTGAGGGGGTAGAGATAAGAAACTTGCGACTGCATTGCAGTGTCTGACACGGGCCTGGCCCAAAGTGAGGAGAAAGTTTTGTGGTGTCATTTGTTTGAGCAGTTTGGTTAGTTTTTGGCGGGTTGTGGAGTTTCCGTAAGTGTGTGTGTGTCATGGCAGAGCAGTGAGTAGGATACTGCAGTGAGTAGTGTGGGCCTGTAGGGAAGGGATTTTTGTTTAGTTTTTTTCTCATATTTTTCTCTCCCCAACATGTAGGTCAGTTGATAATACAAAATAATATTTTTTTATTTTAGATAGAGTCAATACAAAGAGGTGGCAAAGCATTGGAAAACACAGGGGAAATAGAGAAAGGGGCTGGAACCACTTCTTTGTTATCACTGAAGGACTTTAGGATATTTTACTTCTGGCTGGGAATTCTCTCAACACCACATTTAATTGGCATTCAATGAAATGTGGCATCCCTATTTCACATTAAATGAAGCCTTGTTTGTTGCCTTTTCTATGATTTTTGCTTAAAAGACTGCACGCTGAAGCTAACATATAGATCAGGGAATATCCAGCTCTCATTTGGCAAGAGGTAGAATTCACCTTGGTCAGCCCTATGATGTTGGTCCATCATAGGGCTGCACAGACAACCAAGCACACTCAAACAGATGACGATTTTTTTAATGAACTCAGTAACTAGTTCGAATAGTCTTAAAAAGTAACCGCAAGTCATATGTAAACTTCCACTAATCCTTCTGTCTGATCATGTAATCCCGTACAGACCTGTTGAGACCAGGGCTTTATGGGGCCATGCTGTCAGTCTTGGACTTCATGTTCTTCTTTACAGTGGAAGCAGTTATTAGCACTTTTCTCGCTGGGCACATCCCAGGCAGTCCATCACAGAGCCAAACAGATACAAAGAACCTAATACACACTCATTTGGGAAATTAAGAATCTTCAGTAATCTAATATTTTCGTGGATTGTGAGAGAAGCACGGTGTACCCAGAAAGAGTGTGCCTGTGGAAGCCAGACAACAAAGAACTATCCCCATATCACCCGTTTCTTACTTCGCCATAACTTTTCTTTTTCTTGGATCAGATTTAGAAAATAGTATCAAATTTCAGTATTCCACATTTAAAATGTGTCCTTTGTTACATGATTACAACCTGTTGATGTTTCTGACAACAGCTATCTATAGACCAACTGAAGTTCACAATTACTTTTTTTGTCCAGAGGAGTTCAGGTCACAGGTTTCTACAAGTTTGTTTGCTCTCCTACTGCCAATCTCTCTGTGCTTTTTCGAAACATTCCTCTGTGACACCTGGAAGCTGAGGGCTCTGCACAGGAAGCTAAGAGCATCAACAAACATAGAAGGTGTCTTGAGGGATCTATGGGCCCACACTCGTAGGATTGGCAGAATATTACATAATATTACGGATGTAGATGTGGTATGTTATGGCTTGAGTTTTACTACTTTTCTTAAATTAGGCATTATATCAATAGAAAATAAAATCTATATTGGCGAATTACAAAACTTACAACTTGACAAATATTTACTGACTTTATAATTTTGTCACACACTATTTAATGTGATATCTGCTGTGTCATGACAATAGAATTTTAATCTGTAAGCCTTCTTTCAGTCATCTATTTATAATAAAACATTTTAAAAAGAGTTAGAGTCACCTCAGCTTTTGTAACTTCAAATTCCATATGTATAGTTCTGCAGTCCTGGTTCCAAACTATTGCAATGGTTAATTAAAGAATTATGTAGAATTGATTCAGACTTAACATCATATTTGTAAATGTTTTGTGATTCTGTAACTAAGAAGGAACACTTCACCAGCTTTTATACCAATAAATGGCAGAGTGCCATGTTATTCAACCACTTTGTTTCCCAATATAGCTTGACATTTTATTCATAGACGCATGAAAATATTTTAGACAGACTTATTCTTTTTTTTTTCTCAAAGTAACACCTTTGTTTGGCTTGTTTCTTGGTCTTGTGTATATTCTCCTCTTCCAACTGGACGCCACATGAAAGGAGTGCACACCCACCTCTCTAAGAGTCAGTGGTGTGTTATTAGCATCCTCAGACTCCAGAGTGTCTGCCGCACTGTCACCTCCCACAACCTTATTTACACGCACTCTGCATGTGAGAGTATAATACATAGCTGGGTGCAACCTGTATCTGTCGTGACTCACCCTGACAGGAACAACAGGTAAAGCCCTGTCAGCACAAAACCTTTGTAGTGTCAATGTGAACAAATGACATTAGCTGCTCAGTAGGATACACAAAATACATTTTATTTTTGTTCTTACTTTAAGAAAACAACAAAAGCTTCAGTGACACCAAGTGTTGTGCTTCTTCATACCTTTTTTTTACATAAATACAAATGTTTAAAAAACCTGAGTAAAACATGGAATTAGACTTTTCACAACTTCTTTTTTAAAATCTTATGGGACCAACCTGCTAATTTTGCACACTTTTAAAGCATACCCTTGGTGTATTAAAGAGAGCAGTTAACAAAAGGGCCACTTCAGTATTTATACACACATATTATTTTACATTAAATGGGGAATACTACTGAGCATGTGAAAATATGTCAGCATTGTGGGTTGATGAACCCAAAGCTGTTTTGGGGAGTAGACTCACTCTGTTTAAAATATGTGGAAAAAGCTGAACTCAGAAAGAAAGTCACAAAAATAAAACTAAGGTGAATTGTGGGAGTTGTAGGCTTATAGCTTGGCTCATTTTAAACTGCCTTAAAAAAGGAGGAATTACACAGGTTTGAGTGAGTTTTGAATGAGTACCTAAGTCACTATAGTCCTGTGCAGATCCAATTCCACATACACTTTTTAGATCCCCATCTTTATGTTAATCTGATGATTTAATCTGAGTTTTTTTTATAATTTAACCATAACCCTACAGCACAAGAAAGCAGAAAAAAACAACTAAAAATACTTTACATGTATTGTGGAGAGGGTTTTCCTCCAAAACTGAGTTAATTAACTGCCCTACTCTCCTTTCATTGCCTACATTGCCCTTCAACATGCTAAAACTGCCCCAGTCAAACTGGTCATAATGCCAATGTGGCAAAGATATTTTAGCAATGCTCGTCATGGCTCTCAGTTACATGTCTTTCGGCGAATTAAAACCTTTAAACTGCTGTAATGGAGAAGCTAACATTTAAAGGAACAAGACAGAATGAAGGTTGCTAAGTATCTTTGCTGTATCAGAACAGTATAATCACTTTATTTATATAGACCTTGGATGAAAGTAGTTTTGTTGATATTTGTGAGTCTTTAGGTATGACAGCAGCTTTGTTTCCTTATTGGCTTGAATGATTAAAAATTACTGTCACAATACTAAATATTTGTTCTTGTTATAACATTACATGGTCTCATTGAATAGCACTTTGTAGTCACAAGTACTTTCAAACAACAGTGCCATAAATACTGTCTCCTCTAAATAAAAACTTTTAATTAATATTCACCCACAATGCAACCTGACACTATAGCCTCTGTTTAGGCGTACAATGATAAATGTGGCATTTTAACCTTCCAGTTGCAAGACATAAAGAGAAATGATCGGTATATCCAGACAGGTGTGCAATGTATTTGAATTTTTACGAAAATCTGTGGCTACAGCTATCAGCAGGTTAGCTTAGCAAAGCAAACATACTGGGTAAAGGGAGTCAGTATAGATTCCTGAAATGCTAAAAAAACAAAAAAACAAAAAACATTATTTAAAAATATGTTAAGTTAGAATTCATTTGGAGGAGTTTTTTCTTTGTAATTCTAGTAATGACTTTCAGCAGTACAATTTTTTAGTGGTAAAGTTAAAAAACATGTCCATGTTATTTTGAGGCAAAGACTGAAAAACTAAAGGCATAAATATTGAGATCTTTCAATAGCGATAATACACAAATAATATCTGTAGTCAGTCATTTTAATTCAGTATCAGTGTCTGCACTGAAAAGTGCACTTCAATCTCTATAACTCTACTTGCAAGCATTAGAGAGAGAACAACCGAGAAAGTCAACCATTATCATTTTGAATTGTGTCTGATTGTCAATGTGAGGTGTTTCAGGTAACAGTAAAGCTGACTGAACAATTTGTTTTTTTTTTTTAATCCTCTGTGTTTCATCACAGAGCTCATATAAAGTTTCAGAGTCCACCTTCCAGGATTAATAGACGGCTCCCATACTTTGTGAGGCTGATGCTGCTGTGGGTGGTACGTGGTTTGTCTGGCCCGAATGTGGCAAACCTAAATGGGCACCCTGCTGTTCGTACCAGTTCTGGTGTGTGTACTCCTCCATGTAAGTGGATGAAGAATCAACTGAAACTGTAGGTTGATAAAGACCCTGTCCCCTGCTGGCAGGTTCAAGCATTGCATTATTTTTGATACTGCTGCTGTTTGTGCTGCTGCTTGAATTGTTGTTATTACTGTTGTTGTTATTTTCCCACACAGCTGGGGATGGAGGAGAGTTGCAGGCCATGGAATCGCTGGCATCTGGACTGTGTTCAAGAGGTATTTCCCCGAGTGGAAACTCTCCATTCTTGAACAGTTTCTTAAACTTGGAACGCCGGTTCTGGAACCAAATTTTGACCTGGAAGAAAGAATATAATATATTTTAAGCAATGTGAAAAATAACATAATTTGAAAGTAATTGTGAGCTGCTTTTATTTTTAGCCTCTCTAAGCATTTAGTTTGCTTTGTACACCAGCTAGCTAAATGCACTGTACAGCTACAAAAGCTATATGTAAATCTGTAATAAACCTCCCTAGATTTATTTATTTTATCTAAAGAAATTGCATGGCATTTTGACAACGTGCATGTATAGATTTTTTATTTACCTCATTTAAGTGTTTCTGTTAGCATTTTCTGTGTTTTTAGTGTATTTTGACAAATTGTTTTGGCATTGGACTATCAGCCCCGATGATGCTAGTAAACAGAGTGGACCATGTAGCTGATGGGGTCTGTTGCATAGAAAACCATTTCCCACTATAGATCAGGGACTTTTTAAAACACAAAATACAAAATATCTGAAGGCTGATCTAAGTGAAAAAATGCTTTGTTCTTAGGTATGATACCATCTAACAAGATGAAACCGAATGGGTTGAAAAATGATAATACTTAAGGAATTAAGATTGTGTTACTATAAATCACAACACAATGATTGATGGGATAGATAATCTGGAATGGAATATAATCATAGACTATAGAATGGCAGAAAGAACAGGAAATAAAAATACATAACTGTACATCATTGGAAAAATAATGAATTATTCAAACTTAGAAATGAAAATCGAATATCACTCATTATAAATATGACCTAATTTAGCATATAATGGTGGAAAACTATATTATCAAAGCTGGAAGAGGGGAATAAATTACTGACAAGCAAGGCACATGAAAAGATATGCTTACTGGAGAAAAGGATGAAAAGACATTAATGGGCAAGTTTGTCAACCAACTACTGACATTTACCGGTCTCAACCAAAACAAAAGTAAAAAAGAAGAAGACATTGGAGTCCAAATGTGTCGTTATGCTTCTTTGCTTCAAACAGAGGTGTACCAACACCACAGTCAGGATTGTGATTTTAGCATGCTCTGTTTCTGAGTAGAAGACTGGGAGGCAGTTCCAGGTGAGTCGAACTGCAGTTGATTATTTGTTTTCTTTAGGCTTATGAATGTTACTTGAGCATAAAACAGAGAAATGATTTACAGCAGCCGTGATAACACAACATAGACCTCAAGTTCTGTCTTTATTGCTCCAGAAAAAATATTCATGAGGTAGTAAATCATTAGCAATAACAGTTCATGAGAGAAAGAAATAAGACTGTAACATTTCCTATATTTATTTTTTAGTATAAAACATTTGCTACCCCTACCCCTGCTATAAGAAAGCAGCACAAGAGGGCAGCCTCACCTGTGTCTGTGTGAGGCCCAGCTGTGCAGCCAGCTCAGCCCGCTCTGGCAAGGCCAAGTACTGGGCTGACTGGAATCTCCTCTGCAGCACTGCCAGCTGGTAGCTGGAGTAGATAGTCCGAGGCTTTCGCACTTTTTTGGGCTTCCCATTGACCATCCGCACTTCAAGGTCTGTCTCCTCTTTGACTGTGGAGAGAAAAAGCAGAAAGATCACACCCCGTTCCAGCATCCTTTTGTTAAGACCATAAGATCTTTAAGGAGGTCTCTGCTGAGGCCGCTTGAGCAGAGATGTTGTCACACAAAAATAACCATGGCTTTCTACAACCCTGAAATTTCAAAGAAATTCCGCCAGCCCTCTGAACTTATAATTTTGCCTTAGTCTCCCACATCTGGGGAGGGAGACAGAGATTTATAGGTGCTTTCCATGAGCCCCAGAGGCTTGTGTACATCGCTCCCCATTTGTACCACTTTTCTTGAGTTCAGTGTGGTATGAGTTTCTTTACATGTATAACCAATTCAGCTCAGGTTTGATAAATTTGTACATTCTCTTTTTACATTCTCTCAAATGTAAAAACGCAAAAAGTCTTTGATATCCACTTAGAAAATATTTTCCATGTTGGATTACTTTTATTTGCTAGTTTGAGTCATATTAGATCATGCAGAACATTACAAAATAATATTTTTAGTCACCTTAAACAGACAGCTGGAATGTATAGGTGTCCTCTGATTGACATTCATTCAAATAATGTTTCAGTTCAAATAATCTTTAATGTGAAATATATAATATATATACTGTATGACTAAGAAAACAAAGAAATCTGCTTTAAAATATCATATGCTACTGATTTGGCCTAAATCTTTGTTGGGGGGAAAAATGGGAAATTAAAGCTCCCTCATCTTAGTATGTTTATTTGTTTAGATATGGTTGCAGGCCTTGCGTGATAAGAAACCGACGGCGCTGGATGATTCAAAGGCCAAGGCTGGCTGACATGTCGTGACACCTGACGTGTGTGGCTGAGGGCCAAAGTCCCCTAAGGCCCTTTTCAGGAGTCAACTCCCAATAGGAATGGCAAAAACAGAGCACCAGTCTGTTGAGTTTGTTTTCTGTCTTCAGTTTGCATACACTCAAGGAAGCCTCAAAGGCAACATAGAAAAATGAAAAATGAAAAGTTTTGTTTTTATTTTTTATCAATCTGTTTTCATTTCTGCTCTGCAGAACCATTACATTACATTACATTATCGGTGTGGAGTAAAAGCTTCTTTTAAAATACATTTTAAGTTTTATTTCAGCATTATTACTCTCCTCCTTCAGATTGATCTCTGTTTTACAGTCTAAATATTTTTTTTAAAGTTTTTAAAAAACCAATCCTGCTTGTTGGACTGTGTCAATAGGAGGTATTTTTTCATTTTTTTACAATTCAGAAATTCATCAACCACTTATTCGGGTTTCCTTTTTTCAGAAACATAATAAAGATGGATATATTTTAAGCTGAAAGCTGCCAGAAAGTAGTTATTTAAGTTGGAGAGAGTGCCTTCCTTCCCCGGCTCTATGTAATTGTGTTTGCATTGCTTGAAAGTACCCATCAGGTAAATCTTAACTCAGAAGTTTGAGATTCTTGCAAAGGTATGTCAATGGTGAAAGTCTGGTATGGACTTTAATTAAACTAATCCTTTTTTGTAAAAGGAGTGAAAACGGAAAGAAAAAATTATTTAATATCTCAGTGCGCAGTTAGTGGCTAACATGTGGACAGAAGACATAGCCTATAAAAAAATCATCTTAAGGCGGTAAAAGTGGCTTTGGACGAAATTTCCTTTTTCCTTGACTGGACTTGTCTGACCATAACGTGGATGCTGGCTTTAACTTACCACCCTCTTGCATCGCTGACTGAACCTCCCTGCTGAAGGCTCCGTGCTCTCTGTATGCTGAGGGGGGGTACGCGTACTCAGGCTTGCCAACAGAGTAGGCACCACCGGGAGCCATCGCGTTCAGGTTGTAGTGGTGGTAGGCGTACGGGTTCATGTGCTGGGTTGAGTACGACTGCTGCGCTGAATAAAAATCCTGCGAGCTGTGAAGCGCGCTCATGCCACTGTAGAACCCCATGTCGGTGGAGGAGGACTCCGGCAGGGTCGGGGAGTCCTTAGTGGCCGATATCGAGGGCTTCTTCTCCTCTAAAGCAGGTGATGTCTGCCCGTTCATTTTCAGACTCCTTTAGTAGTTTCTGCTGTTTGCTGTCACTCCTGCTGTTCTCGCGCGCAGTATTGAGCTGGCGCTCCCAGACTCCCTTGACGCAGCAGTCAGGCTGTCCACCGTGGCGGGCGGCGCCCAACCCAACTGGAGATCCTAATTACAGGGCGCGCCGAGCTGAGCCAAGCCAGGCAGGACAGAAAGAGATGTATGTCTCTTTCTCATTGGCCCGCCTGTTCGCTCTGCCTCTGCCCTCAAGCCAAGAGAGTGCTGACTGTCGCCTGTCTGGCTCCCTTCTTCTCCCCGCAGAAACCTCCACTAAGACTCCTCTTGGGCTTGAACCAGAGCACATAAACAGTTGGCAAAACTCAGTTTGAAAGTCCTCTTGGAACTACCTTAAACTAAATGACTCAAATATGTGAAACACAAGGTAGATACCCAAATCATGCATAATGGGGTTGTGATAAGGACTGTTTGGGCATTAGCGTTCAGGTGGTGTCTCCCATTCTTATTCAAATACAGGACCAGGTGCTGTTTTAGAACCAATGTTGGGGGTTAAATCAAAGCTTTTAAATGGGGCTTTATGTATTTAGATGTGTCTACGTGGCCCCTGGGTGAGGGGTGCGGAAAGGCCCACAGAGATGTTTCTCGCATTCCTTTGGGAAAAACATAACAAATGGCTGTATATAACCTAAAGAATGTTATATATGAAAAATGTTTGCAGTCTCTGTACAGCAAAAGAAAAGATTTTTTTCTTTTTTGTTATTTGTAAATTTCAGAAGGAGGCACTTTACACCCTGATCTACTTCCTTTAAACGAATTTAAATGGCACAAGCTCAATGACGAAGCTTCGCCACCAGCTGTCACTGTTGGCAGAATAGAGTTCCAGGGAATACTGAAAGCATAAAAATCAAAACTTGAGGAAATACGTTGGTATTTTACAGGTAATCACATAATATTGACAAGTAGTTGAAAATTAAACCTTACTTCACGTTTTCTTAAGTTTGATGTGATTAACAGTCTAATTCGCATTTAGACATTTACTAAATAAGTGGTGCCTGAAGAGCTGTTAGTGAAAGACATGGCATATCAAAAGGAACTGAAACTGATTAATAGTATCTGGTGGTCTGTGGCAAATAAGGGAAATAAAAAAAGAAACAACACAGGACCTCAGAGAACCATCTACTGTTGTCCCAAGCCTCATCAGAATTCTTTATATGGAAGGGTGACTGTAAAGGAGGAATTATTTTCAGGAAGGGAAACATGGATGAAAGGCTGAGCGACACTAAATGATACGAGAAGTGGACTGAAAATCAGCTGCAGCAATCCTGATGGAGGGAGACATGAACGTTATTGTACAGTGTTGGATATTATTGACAGAGAACAGAACTAAACAACAAAAAGACCTTTCAGATGTCCTGAAAAAGTCTGAGGAACTATTTAAAGTTTTAAAAAAAAGTGTGTCCAAGAGGTTCACATTTAGAGTTGGAGAATAAAGACGCTCATAGACAATACTGACATTCAAGCTTGTTGAATTGTACAAACTTTTGTATTTCCAGTGTTAATACATATTTCCGGTTTTCCATGTAAAGAATTGAGAGGCTGAAGACTTCTGCACAGTATCACTGCTCTCATTTGCAATTAGGGACGAGTATACACAGGGAAAATGAAACCATAGGCCTTTTCCTGGCCCGATGATTAGTACCCTGAAAGAGGCACACAAAGAGAATAGTGAGAATTACCGTTACAAAGAAACCACACAACTTAACAGGTTTCTTTTTTTTTTATTAGCATTCGTCTTCCTCTATGTTATATGTGGTAAATCCTCAAGTCCTTGCAAAATTAAGTTCCAGGAAATTTACAGCTTGACTTTTCTTCAGCAAAACCTGCCTTTTATGGTACACAACCAACTTGTATCTCACAGAATAGCCTCAAAAGCACTTTGTGTGACCGTCCAAGCTCTCAGAGGCAAGTTTTTTAACTCTGTTCTTACACGTTATAAAAAAAGAGGGACAGTGTGAGTGCATCAGGCCGTGGATGGACAGAGGCGCTTGGTAATGTTATATACAAACAGGTAGGAGTGCAGAGGGGGAGGAACCCCCGTGGTCCCGAGTGGACAGAAGAGTTGTAGGTCCCTGTAAGGTCCACAATCCCAGGGTGCTCTGTGAGTGGGTGAGTTACAACAGTCAGGGGGGAGGGGGTATAAAGGTGGGCAGCACTGAGGGTGAGGACTGAAGTAGGGATTGTTCCAATGCCTTTCCATTAATTTTTTCTAATACTGCGGAAAAAAAGCTAACATTGAGATCTGAGGGCTGGTTGGTACAGAGAACAGAATTGGTACAGACTGACCAACCAGCCATTCCCTGGCTTCCAGAACACACCCAACATTCTTTTTATGATACATGTAGGTATAAGTACTGTATATGTATTCTTTATTGTTATATTACAACATTCCCTGATGGCCAGCGCAGAGACAAAAAAGGAAAAAAAAGTAGTGGGAGGAGGGAAGGAAAAGGCTTGTCCAATTTTACATACAGTAGAAACCAGCAGGAGGAAGAAAAGAAGGGTGCAGTGCCAGGATTGGTCCACAAGGGGAGCACTGTGTGTCTGAAACCCCGATCAAAGAGGGAGGAAGAGACAGTGACAGAAAGGAGGGAGGAGAGAAGACAGCTGATGGAGGAGTCCGCACACTCAGATTTTTGTTCTGTTGGGTCAGCTTCATTTGGACGGCTGGTTTATTTGCTTGCTGGGTTGTTGAGTGTTTGTAATATCCTCATCGTCCTCCCCTCGTCCCTCCAAGATTAAGGTGAGCAATTGGCGGGAGAGCCGACTGGCCCACGTCACTCCGGTCAGGCGGACAGATGGTTCCGCTTTCTCTGAGGACAAAAAATATATTTTACTGACGTGTACAAACTCAATCTCTGAGTTTTATTTAATAAAAAAAACACCCCAAACTAAGACCAGTCACTGATGGCTGAAGTCATTTAGAAGTTTGGGTTTATTTGGAGACAAAAAGAGTTAGATTGTGTTGAAAGTCTTAAACAGACTGTAAAAACTTCAATGGCGTTTGCCTGAAAATTTTTGGTAGTTTTTGTACAACATGAAAAACAGATATTGCAGAGTATGGAGCATGGCCACTGGTTCTTAAAAAGTCTTAAATTTAGTTTCCCTCAAATAAGTCCTGAAAATATCTTTAATTTGTCTAAAATCTCAATTCAATGGACATACATTTCAATCATAATTTTAGAGAGAATTTCTCCAGTCATACAATTAAATATTTTATACACTTAAAGAATAAAAGTTTATTTAATTGGTTTGAGGGGAACCTGCAGTTCAGGCTCTAAATCTGTTACTGGTTGCCGTGCTTGCTGACACCTCAGTCAGCATGGCCAGATTGGGTGTCCTTCCAATCGGTGTACTTTTGAAGACATTACACTTTTCAATGAGTTTGGCAAGTTATGCATCATGTTTGGGATGGAAACGGTAAGATTTGGAAACCCTGACATCATTGCTGGATGCTGGACAATGTTGACAAAAGGTAAGCAAATATGGGTAAATGTAAATTTTGTGAAAAATGGCTTGAAGACTCAACTTTCTTGTAGTGGCCCGAAACTGTGAGGCATACTGTGATGTTTGCTTCAGATGTTTTACGTTGGGCACAATGGGGATCAAAGCAGTGGATATATATAGGGAGCAGCAAGCATGTTGCATTTGCCACAGCCCACCAACATCAGCTTCAACTGAATTTTGTGCTACCACCGTTGGCAGAGAAGAATATGCAAAGCCCTAGTCTGGCCAACAACCACACACATTGTCAGGCATCCGATCAACATGTGGCTCCACCCCAACACTGAGGGCCGAGGTGATCTGGGTACTGAGGACCGTGACAAGTCATTAAACGTACAGGTCAAATGACAGAATTGATGACATCGCAATGTTTCCTAACTCCGTACACACTCAATAATTTATCTTTTTAAACATAAAAGCCATGGCAGCATTCGGTCTAGCCTCATATTTCAAAAGGAACTTATAGCCAGAGTCAAGTCCAGCGGGTCGTTTGGTCGTCATGTCCAACAGGATTAAATCATACCATGAAAAATAAGCAGCTTGACCTGCACGCACATTTCTGGGTAAACGACCATTTTAAAAAAAAGAACATCAGAACTGGAAGGGGTTAAGAGCAATTTGGACCATAAAACCACAAAACATAGAAAAATGACATGTGTGTCAGAGTTACGCTCTAAAGCTTGACAGAATAAAGTGTCAAGCGTTTGAAGTAGCTTAAGTGAACATGTGTTTCATTTGAGTGGGCCAGAGTTTCAAGTGTTTGTGCATTCACATTGTTACCTTGTTACATTGGATTTAAAGCTTTGGAAAAAAGTTTTTGTTGAATATTGTGTTTATATTATTATATTGCTTTTTTTTTCCTCACCTGAAAAATGCGTAAAAAATGTAAGTTGCTAAAAAAAACCCCACCAAGGTTAACAACTTTGGCTTCTTTTGACCGTCCTCTTAATCAAAGACAAAACGCTATTTAAGTCTTAGAGTTGCAGTTCCAGGCTCTGATCAGTGCTTTCATCTGCTTCCATCCACCAAAATTTAGTTTTAGTAGGACTTCAAAACCAATCAAATTTGCCATTATACTTTTCCTGTGGTTTAGGGTCTTCCAGTGGCAGACAGGGTAGGGAACGCAACAAATCCGTACATAGAAACATGTGGGCTCAGGGTCAAAGCCAGGACTGATGGGATACTGAAATGAGCAGCTGTAATGATACAATAGCCAACTTTAGTGGCAAAGGCAGGTCCATAGCCAGGTCAGGCTACGGGTACTAATCAACTCAAAAAACATTTTTTTTCTCTCCGCATAGCAGGATGCAGAACATTGCCGTTTGTCGAGTATCAATGACGTGCAGATCTCATGAATTCGACCTGGCTGTACAAGACACAGGTCAGATTTGAAAAGATCAGATATGTATCGGATATAGGACCACACATCCAATGGCGCTTTTCCAGTAGTGTCTACTCAACGCAGCACAACACTGCTCTACGCAGTATTTTTGCATATCCACAAGGGTCCGGCCCCGATAAACAGTTACAACTTTTGCACCTACTCAGCTCTTGGTTCCATCGGAGCTGAGTAGGGCCAAAACAGGCAGATTGCCGGGCGTTGATTGGCTATGAAGTCACATCATTAGATACCGACTCCATCAGGTTAACCACGCTTATTTTAAATATGTGGCAACAATGGACGTCTGATTTAATTCTTTCTGTGATAATAATTATTGTAAACACAAACCAACACCACTTTCCATCACAGAGGTTTAGTTGGTTTATAGCTGTCGCCCCGTCCTTGAATGACATCATGCGCCTCACTTCGGCTGTAATTTGTAATAGAAAAAACACTTAAACCAGCAGGGCTCTGCTGGGCCAAACATTGCAGGCCAGTGTAAGGAATAATGGAACAAATTGGGTGGCATTTGTCAAATTTTCTCTGTTGTTCAAACTTTCATGAAAAAAAATCAGATACAGGTCACAAGATGGCAAAAAAAAATTGATTCAGGTCATTCAGGCTGCAGTGTGAACGTAGCCTTACAGTTATAGTGGATCTGCAGGTGCACCACCGAACCTATTTGCCAAATTCAAGGCAAAGTTAATGCTGTCCAATGTATCTTTATCAGACTGCTTGATGATTGTGCTGATCACAAATTGTCTGTGAATACCTCAGTAGATTTATTTTTCTTTTTTGTTTCTAAAAATGCATTAAAAAAACTGTTTGCTTTACATATAAACAAGAAATGTTACATGATGAGATATGTGGGAAAGCACCTGAAGGACTGATATGCTTTAGCACTGATATTTATATCCACGTTATGGTCACCTTCCCCTATTGTGGGTCCAATCTAAGATGAATGGTTAATGTGAACAGGGCCAACTGAATGAAACATCAAAAAGTTAAATGAGAAGTGATTTTATGTCTTAATTATTGAATCCAAGCGCTTCAACACATCCTGTTTGGGAATTTAAATGAACATATGCTTTTCATTGAATACTTGGCTCATGGCTGCCACTCTTCGCATGCTCTTTCAATTGGGAAATAAATTATCTTAAGACCACCAGAGTAATTCAATATGAATGAATTGTTAACACGGTAATTTTGATTCACCAATTTTCTGTTTCTCACGTCGTAGAATATAATAGGTGAGGAATACGCTAAAAAAATGATTAGCGTAGTTACCTGGAAAACTTTTTTTTGGGAACCAGGTTGCTTTTGGCGTATGAAAAGGAGCTAATTATTGCTAAAATATCTAAGGCAATAGATTGACCCACAGATTTGATTGAATGAATTGTTTCAATGCTGCTGATATACAGGTTTGCAATAGCTTGGGATTACTTTCCATATGTTTTCCATGACTGAAAAATGAAAAACCAAAAAGAAACACAACACAAAACATCTTGGTGAAAAATTGAAAAAAATCACGAAAAAAAGGAAGTGACCGTTACCTTATGTAAGCTTCTTTGCTTTGTTGTAAAGTGAGTCAACAACTTTGCTCATGTTCTGAATAGTCTCCAGTGCCGCCTCATACGTCTTGTCCACCATTGGTTCCTCAAAGACAATCAGCACTCCCTCACCTTGGTCCAAAATACCTGTCAGGCAAAAAAGGAAGCAAATGAAAACAGGTGAAAGAAACTGCACATTTCCAGAGGAAAAAACGTTGGTCTCGTTTTCGCATACCATGAAACTTTTTATCCAGAATCATCTGGGATAGCTTCCTCTCCACATCTCGCTGCAAGATACAAACAATTTGTCTGAATCCTTCTCACATAAAATCCAGAGAAACAATCTTAAACGGGTAGGCAGCATGTGGATGCAGAACTGATTAAACTCACCTTTGGGAGTTTAATCAGGGAGGAGATGTGTGATATCTGTTAACAAAGCAAACACACAACGATTAAGTACATTTTAATCGGGAACTGATAAGAATGAGTTGATGGGAAGGGTTACCTGAACCCGGGAGAAAGGCTCGATGACCCTGATGAGGTTCTGCTCCAGCAGGTTGTCATACAGCTTTGTAAGGTGGGTGCTGATGATGGGGTCATCTCTCAGTTCTGCTTTGTACTCTGTCAGAGCCTTAACAAAGTTGACAAATTGACATTTGTAAACAATTAAGGTAGGGATAACACTAAAGTATCATTAAGGACAGGTAAAAAAAAAAGCATAGGGCTGGCAACCTTTTCAAAATCCGCGAGGGACCGGTTCTTGCTGGCTTGAGCGACACATTTCAGAGAGTCCGTCTGTAAGGGAAAAGTAAGAAACAATAAATAGGTAAAAAAAAGAAAGGCTTGATTTTTTACCAAACTAAATGACCAACCAAGAAATGCTCAAAAAACAACCCATATATAATGATGTTTTGATCTCCCTGAATCACTTTTTCACAAGTCCCAATGGGACTTTTCTTCTTCTCATGCTCTCGTCTCTCTCTCTCTGCACTCATCAAATAATACAACTTTTTTCCACATTGCTGCATGGTCCAATCTTTTGTTAACAACCAAACAATGTGTGGGGTGCTAGTTTCCCATGGAGGAAAGAAGCTGGACAGGGTGTTAAATTCTCTGTTCACCTCAAACATTTTTGATTAACTTATAAAGCTGTGCAGATCCATACCTGTCTGCCTGCGTACCGCAGGGATAGTTTTCCACTGACAAGCGCCTGAACGTCCTCGGGCCTGAAAAGAAGTCCGTAAAAATCCAGTAAATGAAAAAAGAACATTTATCTCAGTACACTGGATTTCACTTGAGTCCTAAAACCTTTCAAGTTAAAAAGCTCTCAGCTGAGCAGGTGTCACTTACGCGTTGAGCATTATTTTGCAGAGCAGCATGTACTTGAGAGCCGTGATGGCTCGGGGGCTGTCAATGGAGTCGTAGCCCTCAAAGGCCTCGTAGAAGTAGGAGTATGCTGTCTTCCAGTCTTTCTCCTCTGCTGCATGAATGATCCCTAAAAGCACACCCAAACATGTGTTAATGTTGAGTTAACTTAATTTGGTTCAGGTGGAGCAGGTATGAATCATCAATGGACTCCATTATTCGAAGAACAAAATTAAAAATGAATTCAGTCAATTTAATTTCTGGTCATTTATAACTTATTAAAACTTGGGTGACATAGACAAGAAAAACATGTGTGTTTGATATTGGCAGAAGACTATGGAGTCAGCATATCAAAAGAACCTCTAGCACAGGCAGCGGACCCAAGGCGACGTGTTTTTCATCTGTTCAAACTGTCTTAACTTTACCAGCGGTACAAATAAATGTCAAATATTGAAAGTCCTAACCATTCATGACAAATAGGTCAAGTCTTTTACTAACAAGATGCTTTTTAAGAGGGTACTATTATCTAAAATAAAGAAAAAAGACCATATGTGTTTGTATATATATATGTGTATACATAAATACAAACAAATATGAACTTTACATGAAATTTTTCAATATTTATTCATGTTGCTTTGTTACTGAAAAAAAATACAAAATTAATATTTAATGAAATCTCATTTGATGGTTTATTGAAATGACGGTTTCTGGTGCAGAATTAGTTATTTTGGATTACTGGTAGGGGGTTCTGTTCAGTCTGATCAGAATGTTTTTTCCCCTCATTCAAATAGTTTGTTTTGTTTATTTTAAATAAATAATATGTACCTTTTTGTTGGTTACTATTCATGCAAGTACTGGAAAACAAAATTAAAATGTTGTTGTCACTTTTTAAAATTGGAATCTTGAGCAGCTAAAAGGGGCAAAGCAAAACAATGTTTACTGAAATGTGTACTTGTTATTGACTGCTTTGCATAATTAGTACAGCTCTTACCCATCTATATCACTGACAAATCAGACAAAGTTGTCCGATCATTCGAAAAATCAATTTATTGATTACTATAAAAGATTAAACAATTAGTCACAGCGGCTACAAACTCGGGAGTGGTACCTGACTGCATGTCTAAAGCTGCTTGTAGTTTCGGAGGGCAGTAGATGGCGTTGGCGGTCGTCCTGGCAGAAGTGAGGGCAGCACGGGCCTTGGGCAAGTTACTGAGTGCGTGGTAGGTCTTACTCTCCAGCAGCTGTACCTCAACCAGTAGAGCCTTGTCATCCATCTTCTTTAGTTCTTGCAGTAGCTGGGAGCCTGGATAGCAGAGGAGGAAATGCAGCTGAGTCAAGACACACGTTTGAAACAAGATGCTCAAGCTGAAACTCTCGACACTTTTCACTCATCTTTACATCTGTCCTTAAGTCACTACTCACCAAGTTGTAGTGCTTCTTGGTAGCATTTTGTGTCGAAATACAAGGAGATGAGTCGAGCCTAAAGACAAAAGAGACGTTGGTTGACAGGATAATGTGTTTGATAAAAAGTTAGAACATCTTAGGGTAAGTATAGACAGAAAAAATGTAACAAAGAAGCCTGCTGAACACTTTCAAACTCAGCTTAAGTGTTATAAGATGAGCAGATTTTAAGTGAATAAAGCTCAAGAAGCAGCAGACTGCTACGGCGATTGAAGACACACAACTGTGGAGAAATGTGCCACTTTAGATCTATAAGAAATATGGCTGGTTTTATCTTTCAGCTCCAGAAAAAAAGATTTCTAAAAAAGAAAAAAAAAGCCATTGGTTATTTCAGGGCCACATCTTAAAGAAATTTTTTTGGAATTGGTTACGAGATTAAAGTCGTTATTAAATATGGCTAGAATAAATAACGAGAATAAAGTCATTAATATTCTATCCTGTCTTGGTAAATGAGAGTTGATAAAATGAGGGTCGTGGAGTATGGAATTCTTGAAAATGCTCTTTAGAATAGGTTTCACAATCAAGAATATACTTATTATTTAGGCACATCAGAATCAGATTGTCATAAGTATCAGGATATTAAAAACAACATGTAAGAAAATGCATGTTTTCTGCAGAAAGAACCAGGAGGACTTTAGGAAATTGCTGCTTCTGTGGAGGGAGATATGGCTGGAAGTGGTCAACTGCAGGGTTATGCAGATGCGGGCCATTCAGAGGGGTTTTATTCTTGCCATATTTAATAACAACTTTAATCTGGTAATCAATTCTCGCAATATTTTATGATGACTTTAATCTCCTAATAAATTCCAAAACTTTTTTTTTTTTTTAATGTGGCCATAATCATAATTTCACTTCTGGTCACCGAATAAAAAAAAAGTTACATTTGGAGCAGTTTTACCCAAGAACTTTATTGAACTTTAAAAGACAAAATCGGTTTTCTCTCCTAAAATTAACCTGAGTATTAGCAGAGGGTGGGAACAAATGTGGGGTGTTTAACACAAGGCTCACCTCTAGTGCCTGTCTGAGGAAGGTCCTCTTCTCTGCTTTGGCCCATTCAATGCATTCCAAGCAGAGGTCGACCTCCTGACCTGTGGCAGCTTCCATGTCCAGAAACAAATCCAGCAGGGATCGAACCAACCGGGCTGCCTTGGCCTTGGAGATTGAGTTAAGGAAGGGGCGAACATACTTCAGAAGACCTCCAAGTTCTGAGGAGAAGGTTGAGGATGTAAAGCTCAAGGCTAATTGACAGACACATATAGCATTAACTCCATTGAAATTGACTTATTTTAGGAGTTAGCAGAGATTTGAGGCATTCTCAGTTCCTTTTTTCCATTTTGTTCAGTTGTTTTGGATCAAATGAGCCACTTGCACTGAATGGAAACATGAGTCAGCAAAATGCAATTCACTTTCTCCTCGCAATGTTTTATCAATGGCCACTTCAGCCACTATACTCCGCTAACTGTTGTATTTTATTAAAAATGGGAGAGTGTCAGCAAAAGGAGCATTAAGTATTTTTGATTTCCTTTATTGTCACATCAATGTGGCTGATGGTTTCAACACTTTGCTTGCAGTCAGGAACATTTAAACAATGTAACATGTTTTATATTTAAATAAATATTCCACTTTCAGGGCTCACTGTTTAACTTCCTCAATAAATCTCAAATCAAAATAGTGTGTTTAAGTATTAATGAAACCCAATGTTTACCTGCAGCTTGCCCCGTCTTCGCCAGCAGCCCCCCCAGCTCCAGGATGCTCTGCTCTTTAACACGCAGTGCCTCCTCATCACTGTCCTGGATGTCCCGCTTCACTAGAATACACGCGAATGTTATTGTGATGTAATCAAAAACATATTCAGACCACTGAGACACACAAATACAAAACAAAAGTAAATACCAGTGTTACATCGCGATTTTGACAGGGCTGGATGGCAGGTAGCCAAATGGCTAACAAAGCTGCGAAATATCAGGAGTCAAACTGGACAACAAAAAGAAATGCCCGCTACAAGGCTACCATTTGGCAGAAATATTTAAGAGCTATTGATTAAACTGGCGTACCCTAAAACTTGAAACAAATTAAGTGTTATCTGACCAACTCAGTTCACAGAAATTTTTTAATCAGCCTGATATTAAACAAGACGGACTAGTAGCTGCTATTTGCGTCTGGCCGCTAGCTTACAGTAACTAGCCAACTATCACTGAAATTCCTATTAAATGAATGAGAGAAGTCAGCTAATGTTAGCTTATCTTGTGAGCTAGTCGGTATGCTGCTAACCGGCTAGCCCACTGCTGCTGACTCACTGTGCATGAAGGGAGAAAAGGGAGATGGACAGCACTGTGCTAGCTAACACACTTTAGCTTTGCTTCTGGTTAACGACGCTGGCTAACTCGACAGCTTAATGACTGATGGACAAAAGTGAATACTTTGTTTCTGAGCGTAAAATTACTCTTTTCCAAGGGCCGTGATGTGGCGGCTATATTTACCTATTGAGTGTAAGATATCGATAGAGGCATTCCGGTCAGTTCCAAGAAGAGACTGTGCTCTCTGAAACTCAGCCACAGCCGCGGCTGCCATCTTTCCGCTGCCTGCCTCTGCTCTCTCCACCAGATTGTTTTCCGGGTAGGTCGTTCACATCATGGTCTGAACGATGCCTCCCCCTACTGGTGGCATCAAGTAACTAATTGCTTACAAGTACTTCTACATCAACATTATCCAGAATAGCTCCCGTGTACGTCACCTGTTGACCGAGCCCTTATCTAATATACCACCAAGCTTCTGTGAAAGCTTTTGATTTAGCCATACTATATGGCAATGTAAATGCTTACTAAATCATCACGGTACATCTTTTACAGCCTGCTATACTCTCATATCAATCGTAATTGATGTTTCAAAATACAGTGCCTCAGAAAGGTTATTTACACAAACTAATGTTACACCAAGCTTCAGTGAAGACTTTTAATTTGTCCATACTATATCCAATTTGACTAGGACAGAACTTTTATATTTACATTCAAGTTGCTAAAGACAAAGTAGTCCATGCACAAGCACAAAGGGGCTACACTGTGCAAAACTCGTTTAAGGAAATTAAATATAATTCAACCACTTTTCTCCGTTCTTCTCCAGCTATACAGATTTTTTTTAAGCATACTGGTTTTCTAAAGGCACTTACTGACTTTGATAGAGATGGCCTCAATACCAAGTTCTGCATTTCACATTCCAGAAGCATAAACTTGAAAACCTCTTGAGTTGCAGAGTACTGTACTACACAGGTTTCTTGGAAGCACTGGAGACAAGTTTCTTGTGAGTAGGTACTTAAAAAGATTTAACTGTAACTTTAATTTGACTGTCTACAGATGACTGGCAAGGGAAGGTTGATATTTAGGGGACAGCATTCAGGCATGGGATACAAAGTAAAAACATGCTTTATTTCACAAAATATACACAGGGAACAAAAAGCTCAGATCTTAGGAGTCACTTGGGACGACAACGCCTGCCTTTACAGGACAACAGAGAGGTAGTCACAGACCTGAAAGCAGAGAAAAGAAACACGCATAGTTCAACTCCATTTAAGGCCTGCCATTCATCACAAACCAATGTTTCACATTCTGATGGCGGTGAAGTGAAACACTTGTGTACCTTACAGCTTATCATCAGGTTGGGTAATGCTTCTGCTTCTGCGTTGATAGCTACAGAGAAAACGGGGTTGTGCAAACAGTCCTCCATGTGCTCTGACACCCTGGTCTCTAGAAGATGCTGCAGGACATCCGGAGTTATGTTCCGTTTCTAAAGAAAAGATGGAACCATTGTTTATAAATAACATACATCTTCTCTCTGCCTCTATCGGAAAGGCTTGAGAGAGTTACTAATGAGCTGTGGGCATCCTTTTCAACTACATGACTTGCTCTGTGCATGTGCCATGATGCACATTGCTGTGTAGCCATCTAGGTCCCATAACTTATGTCATTACATAAGTTATGGGACTTAAATGGGGGCATAAGTGAGAATTATTAAAACATGAGAGAAACATAAATGTAAAACAATTCTGACAAACTTGAAAAGAAATATTTGACATCTCTTGGACAAGCTCCCATTTATTCATTTAAGTAGTCTTCAGGGATAATGGCCCAGGATTCTTGAAGGTTATCCCAAATTCTTCTTTGGTGTTGGCCGCCTTTCATTCCACTCACACACCGTTTACTGAAGTAGGGGGTCTGGGCTTGGCAAAGGATCCATCCCTCGATCAGACTTGTTGCTATGTCATTTGGCATATCTCAGCCTCTTCTCACCCTGTCCTTTTCTTAAGAATGACTTATTGACAGAAGACTATTTCTAATGAGGTTTGAATGG